>OZ010716.1:866011-876011 GCA_963932345.1 Ophion ventricosus | reverse complement strand
TTGAAAGGCGGCAGAGTAGGCGGAGTGGAGCTATTATATGCAAGCTCGAGGCCCTTGAGTATTCCTGCATTGACGTAGGGCTTGATCTAATAAATAATAATAATAGTAAAAGTATAATAGATTTACGGAGGGTTAAAAGGTCCCGTTTCCCAACCCAATAATGCAAAGTTCCCACGCGATAGTGCGATGATCTACCTACGAGAAAATGAATTTTCGTTGACGGAACGGCAGAAAGTAGTTTACAAATTGATTTCTTTATATAAATATAAAAAATCATTAAAATTCTCGTATTTATTCGCCGCTATTACCATCACGAATCCCTTAAAATTGCATTTTTTCTGTTTTTACTATATATATATATATATATATATATATATATATATATAGTAAAAACAGAAAAAGTATATATATATATATACACACACATACAAATGATAATAATAATCTCCGTATACGTCTGTCACGAATCCCCTTTGACTCGGACCTCATATCCGAATGAGTGTTGCCCGCGGACTTCCCAACAACTCTTCATCCCTCGTTGGCACCGCAACAACGAGTGAGCAAAATCATTAAAATTCTCGTATTTATTCGCCGCTATTACCATCACGAATCCCTTAAAATTGCATTTTTTCGGTTTTTACTATATATATATATATATATATATATATATATATATATATATATATATATATATAGTAAAAACAGAAAAAATGTAATGTAGTAAATAATATAGTAAAAATATAGAGTCCCTTAAACGAATCCCTTAAAATTGCATTTTTTCGGTTTTTACTATATATATATATATATATATATATATATATATATATATAGTAAAAACAGAAAAAATGTAATGTAGTAAATAATATAGTAAAAATATAGAGTAAAAACAGAAAAAATGCAATTTTAAGGGATTCGTGATGGTAATAGCGGCGAATAAATACGAGAATTTTAATGATTTTGCTCACTCGTTGTTGCGGTGCCAACGAGGGATGAAGAGTTGTTGGGAAGTCCGCGGGCAACACTTATTCGGATATGAGGTCCGAGTCAAAGGGGATTCGTGACAGACGTATACGGAGATTATTATTATCATTTGTATGTGTATATATATATATATATATATATATATATATATATATATATATATCCGAAGTGCATGATCCTCTTCTCGTCGATAATATCGCGAGGAATGTCAATAAATCGGAAGTGTCGTTGGCGAGGAGAAGACGTCGGTGGACGTACGAGCGGAGGGAGGGGAGAAAGAGTGGCTGTTATTATGCGAGTCTGGGAGAAGGAGAGAGAGAGAGAAAGAGAGAAAGAGAAGAGAAAGAGAGAGAGAGAGAGAGAGAGAGAGAGAGAGAGAGAGAGAGAGAGAGAGAGAGAGAGAGAGCCAGGTGGGCAGGGGTTAGCCATTCCCGCTCGTCTTGAAATGCACGTGTGCATCTCTCGCTGCTATATGGCCACGTATAGCTACGCGACACCTTTGATCCCTGGTGTGCCGATCCGCAACGATTGCGAATGCACACCCAGACTAGTGCGGCCTACACATACAGCGAGAGAGAGAGAGAGAGAGAGAGAGAGAGAGAGAGAGAGAGAGAGAGAGAGAGAGGAAGAGAGATGTGCAGGTTTGCGCACATGGGGAGGTTGATTTTTTTTCTTCCTTTTCTTCTTTCTTAGTCTTTCGCGTTCTTCTCCTCTTCTCGTTTACCCGTAACCCACAGGACGAGGATCCCGCACGCGTGCATTGCGCTCTGCGGTTTATATGGGAAGTTGGAGAGAGCGAGAGGGAGGGATAGAGAGACAGAGAGAGAGAGAGAGAGAGAGAGAATATCTTCTCGTGACGTGCCGATAAGTAAATAAATCGCTGGGCGCCCTCTCTCTCTCTCTCTCTCTCTCTTTGTTTCTTTATCTCCGTACTCCCTTTCTCTATTTCTTGTTTTCTTTCCTCTCTCTCTGTCTTTCTTTCTTCCTTTCTTTCTTTGTTTCTCTTTCTTTCTATCTTTCTTTTTCTCCTTCTCACATTTTTACTTTCCGTCTCGCGAGGATCCGGGAATCCGCTTACACGAGAGGAATAATGGGCCAAGGTGCAGAGGTCCGAAGAGAGTTCGCCTGTCATGGCAGTGTTAAACGACGTGGAATTTGGTGCCAGGGCCTGACGAGCATACACGGCGCGATAATTCCATCGTGAAGGGTGTTGCAAAAGCGCTAATGCTTGAATTATTCCTCGCGACTTTACGTGTACACGCGCGCGCGATGTGCGAGTCCCCCCCCCCGCCCCCCCCCACCCGCGAGCAAACTAATCGCGGTCCAACGTTTTTAGTGCTCTGCCTATGAACACGTGCGTGTTTGTGAGAACAACCAATCGAACCACTGTGAGTAGTGGCGACTTTGCAGTACCAACACCTGCCGCACGAACTACCGCTCAAGATTTACTTGTTACGACGCGCGCGGAATGGCACTGCGTGTGACGCGAGGGCGTGCGCGCGAGCGAGAGTCTTCCGTAAAGAGAGAGAGAGAGAGAGAGAGAGAGAGAGAGACTCTTTAACATGTATTTTGTACGTAATTGTCGACGAAAATCAGTGAACTGTTAAATATTAGGGCTTGTCAAAGGAGTACCTTTGACGTTTAGAAAAGCTCGTATGCGAATGTATACTATTTTTTTGGCATTTTGTATTCATTTTTTTTTTTGGAGCCCTGTGCGTTTGGGGCTGTAGCTCTAAAGCAGAAAATAAATTATCGTTCTTCCTGTCTTTCCTCTATCCCCCTGTCTTTTATCTTCAGCACGTCTCGTTATTTGTACATATTTGTTCGTTTGGTTTTAACGTTGATAATTTTTTTTTTCTCCACTACCAACAGTGCGTAGGATTTTTACGCAGGATATCTTTTTCATTTTCCCTACTTGTTTGATATTTGTTTAATTGTTTAATTATTTGACTTGTTTCGTATTTGTTTAATTCGTTTATTTGCTCGATATTTATTAAATTCGTGCGTTTAATATTCATTCGATTTTTTTCATTTGTTTAATATTCATTTCATTCTTTTATTTGTTTTATATTAATTTCTTTCGTTTATATGTTTGACTTGTTAATTATTTGTTTAATTCGTTTATTTGTTCGATATTTATTAAATTCGTGCGTTTAATATTCGTTCCATTTTTTTCATTTGTTTGATATTAATGTAATTCGTTTATTTGTAAGACATTTATTCAATTCGTTTATTCGTTCAATGTTTATTCAATTCGTTCGATTAATATTCATTCAATTTTTTCGTTTGTTTAATATTCATTTTATTCTTTCATTTGTTTTATATTAATTTCTTTCGTTTATTTGTTTGACTTATTAATTATTTGTTTAATTCGTTTATTTGCTCGATATTTATTAAATTCGTGCGTTTAATATTCATTCGATTTTTTCATTTGTTTAATATTCATTTCATTCTTTCATTTCTTTTATATTAATTTCTTTCGTTTATATGTTTGACTTGTTAATTATTTGTTGAATTCGTTTATGTGTTCGATATTTATTAAATTCGTGCGTTTAATATTCGTTCCATTTTTGTCATTTGTTTAATATTAATTTAATTCGTTTATTTGTAAGATATTTATTAAATTCGTTTATTCGTTCAATATTTATTAAATTCGTTCGATTAATATTCATTCAATTTTTTCATTTGTTTAATATTCATTTTATTCTTTCATTTGTTTTATATTAATTTCTTTCGTTTATTTGTTTGACTTATTAATTATTTGTTTAATTCGTTTATTTGCTCGATATTTATTAAATTCGTGCGTTTAATATTCATTCGATTTTTCATTTGTTTAATATTCATTTCATTCTTTTATTTGTTTTATATTAATTTCTTTCGTTTATATGTTTGACTTGTTAATTATTTGTTTAATTCGTTTATTTGTTCGATATTTATTAAATTCGTGCGTTTAATATTCATGCCATTTTTTTCATTTGTTTAATATTAATTTAATTCGTTTATTTGTAAGACATTTATTCAATTCGTTTATTCGTTCAATATTTATTAAATTCGTTCGATTAATATTCATTCAATTTTTTCATTTGTTTAATATTCATTTTATTCTTTCATTTGTTTTATATTAATTTCATTCGTTTAGTTGTTTGACTTGTTAATTATTTGTTTAATTCGTTTATGTGTTCGATATTTATTAAATTCGTTAGTTTAATATTCGTTCAATTTTTTCTTTTGTTTAATATTCATTTCATTCTTTCATTTCTTTTATATTAATTTCTTTCGTTTATATGTTTGACTTGTTAATTATTTGTTTAATTCGTTTATGTGTTCGATATTTATTAAATTCGTGCGTTTAATATTCGTTCCATTTTTTTCATTTGTTTAATATTAATTTAATTCGTTTATTTGTAAGTTTATTAATATTCACTCAATTTTCTCATTTGTTTAATATTCATTTCATTCTTTCATTTGTTTTATATTAATTTCATTCGTTTATTTGTTTGACTTGTTAATTATTTGTTCAATTCGTTTATTTGTTCGATATTTATTAAATTCGTTAGTTTAATATTCGTTCAATTTTTTCTTTTGTATAATATTCATTTCATTCGTTTATTTGTTTGACTTGTTAATTATTTATTTAATTCGTTTATTTGTTCAATATTTATCAAATTCGTTCCCTCAATATTCGTTCAATTTTTTCATTTGTTAAATATACATTTTCATTATTTTACTTCTTTAATATTCATTTGTATTCGTTCATTCATTTAGTATATTTTTAATTCCTTCATTTGTTCGATATTTATTTTATTCGCTAATTGTTGCGATTATGTCAAACACGAATTTAATGTTTATTCGCTTGTACGCTTATTTATTGTAATTGTAATTAACTGCATAGCTTAATTAACTCAATAGTCTTAAATATTGCGCACGCCGAGCTTTCTTTCTGTAAAAAAAAAAACCGACATTCCGTAGTTCTAGAATAAGTCATCAAATACAATGTATTATTTTCTTGTATTTTTCTACTTGTATCATTTGTAAACAATCTGTACACGAATTTAATGATAAATAAACAATTTTCAAAGCACATCAAACTGTTTTATCATTTCTAAACATAAAAAAAAGCGTTCCTCCTTTCCTCTCAACAAAACGTCGTAATATCATCGATATATTCCTTGCGTCGTGAATTTGGGCATTGGAAATCTCGCTTCGTATCACGAGAGCATGAAATCTCAAGAAGTCCATTTTGCCCCTGACCCCCCGACGCAAGAGCGATCTCCTCGATACTTCTGTTCTCCTGATAAAATCGAAAATTTTCTGAACCGCAATATTGCCGCTCGGTGCAGGCCTTTTGCGCGAGACTTTCGAATTTTAGGCGTGAAAACTTGGCTTCTATCAGGAGAACATGACGCGCGAGGAGGTATTCTCCGTTTTTATTTTTCGAATTTACCGCGTTTACCTCCTCGCAACTTCTGTTCTCCTGATACGAGCGAGCAATTTTTCAAACGCAAAATTGCGTTACGGAGACACTCTCGATGGCATTTGGGAATTTAAGGCATGAAAAGTCGATTTGTATCAGGAGAACATGACGTGCGAGGAGGTCTTTTTTCCTTTATTTCAAATTTACCGCGTTTACCTCCTTGCAACTTCTGTTCTCCCGATACAAGCGGGCAATTTTTCAAACGCAAAATTGTGTTACGGAGACACTCTCGATGGCATTTGGGAATTTAAGGCATGAAAAGTCGATTTGTATCAGGAGAACATGACAAGCGAGGAGGTCTTACAAGAATTCGCGCCCCCCCTATATAGCTCTCTCTCTCTATGATAACCGCGTTAACGCGGAGCTCTATTGTATCAGGAGAACATAATAGACGAGTAGGTATTCGTTTTTCTCGACGCGGCACCGTTCCTTCGTTGTCGCAAGTCGCGTCGGCGTTCGGCGCATCGTATCAGGATAACATGACAATCGAGGAGTTTATCTCTTGTTTTTCTTTTTTTGTTTTTTTCTTTCTTTCAAAATCTCAATTCTCACCGCCTTTTCTCGAATCAACGAATCAACTTACCAGACAACATTGAGGCCACTTGTTGCACAATCGATGAGCATTAATTACGATTAAAAAGTTGGGATATCGAAGCGGGGGCAAATTAAAGGAACTCTGGTTTTTTTTCTTTCGTTTGAATTCTTTTTATTTCTCATCTATTTTGCTCGCTACACTCGATAACAACGATTTGCAATGAATATTTATATTGAAAATACAAAAAATTACATGTGTGGATGATTCTAAGATGATCTCTGGGTTTGTGTGTGTGTGTGTGTGTGTGTGTGTGTGTGTGTGTGTGTGTGTGTGTGTGTGTGTGTGTGTGTGTGTGTGTGTGTGTGTGTGTGTGCGTGCGTGTGTGTGTGTGTCGTATATGATATCTGTTCGTACGCTTGCTGATTAATTCTAATTAACTGCATTGATTAATGCTCAAAATCCTAAATTCTACTCCGCATTTTACGCAGCGTTTATGTAAAAAAATATATCTAAATCGATTCCCTAGTTTGTTTGGGTTAGGAACTCAACAAAGTTACTAACGAGCAAACGTACAGACAGACAGACAGACGGACAGACATTTTTTGTTTCGAAATACAATTTTCTCGCTTGTTTTAATTGGTATAAAACGAATTGCAAAAAATATTTTGCATTGTTGCATTGCATGTGTGGATGTGCCTAATATGATTTCTGTTTGGGTTTGTATGTGTGTGTGTGTGTGTGTCGTATATGATATCTGTTTGTACGCTTGCTCATTAATTCTAATTGACTGCATTGATTAATGCTCAAAATCCTAAATTCTACTCCGCATTTTACGCAGCGTTTATGTAAAAAAATATATCTACATCGATTCCCTGGTTTGCTTGGGTTAGGAACTCAACAAAGTTACTAACGAGCAAACGTACAGACAGACAGACAGACGGGCAGACATTTTTTGTTTCGAAATACAATTTTCTCGCTTGTTTTAATTGGTATAAAACGAATTGCAAAAAATATTTTGCATTGCTGCATTGCATGTGTGGATGTGCTTAATATGATTTCTGTTTGGGTTTGTATATGTATGTGTGTGTGTGTGTCGTATATGATATCTGTTTGTACGCTTGCTCATTAATTCTAATTAACTGCATTGATTAATGCTCAAAATCCTAAATTCTACTCCACACTTTACGCAGCGTTTATGTAAAAAAATATATCTAAAGCGATTCCCTAGTTTGTTTGGGTTAGGAACTCAACAAAGTTACTAACGAGCAAACGTACAGACAGACAGACAGACGGACAGACATTTTTTGTTTCGAAATACAATTTTCTCGCTTGTTTTAATTGGTATAAAACGAATTGCAAAAAATATTTTGCATTGTTGCATTGCATGTGTGGATGTGCCTAATATGATTTCTGTTTGGGTTTGTATGTGTGTGTGTGTGTGTGTGTCGTATATGATATCTGTTTGTACGCTTGCTCATTAATTCTAATTAACTGCATTGATTAATGCTCAAAATCCTAAATTCTACTCCGCATTTTACGCAGCGTTTATGTAAAAAAATATATCTAAATCGATTCCCTAGTTTGTTTGGGTTAGGAACTCAACAAAGTTACTAACGAGCAAACGTACAGACAGACAGACAGACGGACAGACATTTTTTGTTTCGAAATACAATTTTCTCGCTTGTTTTAATTGGTATAAAACGAATTGCAAAAAATATTTTGCATTGCTGCATTGCATGTGTGGATGTGCTTAATATGATTTCTGTTTGGGTTTGTATATGTATGTGTGTGTGTGTGTGTCGTATATGATATCTGTTTGTACGCTTGCTCATTAATTCTAATTAACTGCATTGATTAATGCTCAAAATCCTAAATTCTACTCCACACTTTACGCAGCGTTTATGTAAAAAAATATATCTAAATCGATTCCCTAGTTTGTTTGGGTTAGGAACTCAACAAAGTTACTAACGAGCAAACGTACAGACAGACAGACAGACGGACAGACATTTTTTGTTTCGAAATACAATTTTCTCGCTTGTTTTAATTGGTATAAAACGAATTGCAAAAAATATTTTGCATTGTTGCATTGCATGTGTGGATGTGCCTAATATGATTTCTGTTTGGGTTTGTATGTGTGTGTGTGTGTGTGTGTCGTATATGATATCTGTTTGTACGCTTGCTCATTAATTCTAATTAACTGCATTGATTAATGCTCAAAATCCTAAATTCTACTCCGCATTTTACGCAGCGTTTATGTAAAAAAATATATCTAAATCGATTCCCTAGTTTGTTTGGGTTAGGAACTCAACAAAGTTACTAACGAGCAAACGTACAGACAGACAGACAGACGGACAGACATTTTTTGTTTCGAAATACAATTTTCTCGCTTGTTTTAATTGGTATAAAACGAATTGCAAAAAATATTTTGCATTGCTGCATTGCATGTGTGGATGTGCCTAATATGATTTCTGTTTGGGTTTGTATATGTATGTGTGTGTGTGTGTGTCGTATATGATATCTGTTTGTACGCTTGCTCATTAATTCTAATTGACTGCATTGATTAATGCTCAAAATCCTAAATTCTACTCCGCATTTTACGCAGCGTTGATGTAAAAAAACATATCTAAATCGATTCCCTGGTTTGTTTGGGTTAGGAACTCAACAAAGTTACTAACGAGCAAACGTACAGACAGACGGACAGACATTTTTTGTTTCGAAATACAATTTTCTCGCTTGTTTTAATTGGTATAAAACGAATTGCAAAAAATATTTTGCATTGCTGCATTGCATGTGTGGATGTGCCTAATATGATTTCTGTTTGGGTTTGTATGTGTGTGTGTGTGTGTGTGTCGTATATGATATCTGTTTGTACGCTTGCTCATTAATTCTAATTGACTGCATTGATTAATGCTCAAAATCCTAAATTCTACTCCGCATTTTACGCAGCGTTTATGTAAAAAAATATATCTACATCGATTCCCTGGTTTGCTTGGGTTAGGAACTCAACAAAGTTACTAACGAGCAAACGTACAGACAGACGGGCAGACATTTTTTGTTTCGAAATACAATTTTCTCGCTTGTTTTAATTGGTATAAAACGAATTGCAAAAAATATTTTGCATTGCTGCATTGCATGTGTGGATGTGCCTAATATGATTTCTGTTTGGGTTTGTATGTGTGTGTGTGTGTGTGTGTGTATCGTATATGATACCTGTTTGTACGCTTGCTGATTAATTCTAATTAACTGCATTGATTAATGCTCAAAATCCTAAATTCTACTCCGCATTTTACGCAGCGTTTATGTAAAAAAATATATCTACATCGATTCCCTGGTTTGCTTGGGTTAGGAACTCAACAAAGTTACTAACGAGCAAACGTACAGACAGACAGACAGACGGACAGACATTTTTTGTTTCGAAATACAATTTTCTCGCTTGTTTTAATTGGTATAAAACGAATTGCAAAAAATATTTTGCATTGCTGCATTGCATGTGTGGATGTGCCTAATATGATTTCTGTTTGGGTTTGTATATGTATGTGTGTGTGTGTGTGTCGTATATGATATCTGTTTGTACGCTTGCTCATTAATTCTAATTGACTGCATTGATTAATGCTCAAAATCCTAAATTCTACTTCGCATTTTACGCAGCGTTGATGTAAAAAAACATATCTAAATCGATTCCCTGGTTTGTTTGGGTTAGGAACTCAACAAAGTTACTAACGAGCAAACGTACAGACAGACGGACAGACATTTTTTGTTTCGAAATACAATTTTCTCGCTTGTTTTAATTGGTATAAAACGAATTGCAAAAAATATTTTGCATTGCTGCATTGCATGTGTGGATGTGCCTAATATGATTTCTGTTTGGGGTTTGTATGTGTGTGTGTGTGTGTGTGTGTCGTATATGATATCTGTTTGTACGCTTGCTCATTAATTCTAATTGACTGCATTGATTAATGCTCAAAATCCTAAATTCTACTCCGCATTTTACGCAGCGTTTATGTAAAAAA
>OZ010716.1:795183-865811 GCA_963932345.1 Ophion ventricosus | reverse complement strand
CTCGAAATATTAGGAATTTTTTGCCTTTGTAGATTTTAGAAGATTCTTCCTTTGGATTACTTTTGTAGATCTTTCTTTTGTACGTCACTTTTCGGCCAATCTCTCTTCCACTGTCTTTTTGTCTACTTTTCGAGAAATAAAAGCATTTTTTTTTCACTTTGTGTGCATGTATACACACGATGAGAAAAATGCTTTTTTTTTTCTCTCGAAAAGTAACAAAGACGGTGGATCGGATAGATATTGACGAAGCATTTAGATTTTTGTTTTAGACGTTGACTTTTTAACCACCCTATACACACACACACACACACATATATATATGCGAGTGACGTTCAGAAACGCTCGCCAAATACCATCCACCTTCTGAGAGACCAACCTGGCTATAACCTCATGAACTTTTTCAATATTATAACAAACAACAATGCGCGCTCGCTCATCGCACAGTCTCTCCTTACCGAGAGCCGATTGTAATCGTAAACTTTTCCACGCCTCCCCTACTTCGTGGCTGTGAACTTTGCGGTATCGCGTTGAAACAATCTTCGCCCGATGTAAATTCACCGCGTTCTATATTTTTCTTCGTCCCTCGTGCGAATTAATTCTCATTATTCTTTCACTCCGTTCGTTTATTTGATTAATTGCGAAAGGTGCTTTTATTTCTCCTGAGGAAGAAAAAAAAAAAATGTATCGAATAACGTGAATTAATGGGAAAAAAAAAAATAACGCGTGTCTCCACTCTTCGTTCATTTTATTTATTGCGAATACTGCAATCTTTTATTTCTCCTGAGGACGAAAAAAAAAAATGTATCGAATAACGTGAATTGATGATGAAAAAAAAAAAAAAAACAAAAAGAAATAACGTGTATTGTATTTGATTTCATGTGGTCAGGAGCACGTCAACCTCGTCGGGCGAGACGGTGAAAATGGGCCAGTATTGGTGTCGGTTAAGGCCGAAACGGTCGCTGGACAGGAGCACTGGCGTGTACTGCTCCGATTACGAGCTGGCTCGACGCACGAACTCGTCCCGTCGGCGTACCTCGGCCCGAATCCCTCGCCTGCAAAAATGGTCAAGGTAAATTTTCTCAGCCTCTCTTTTTTTTTTTTACTCTTCTCTTGCTTGTACTCCTTTGGTCTCTCTCTCTCTCTCTCTCTCTCTCTCTCTCTCTCTCTCTCTCCATCCCTTGCCCTCTCTAAATCTCATTTTTTTGTCGTTGCCATCTCCTCTCTCTCTCTCTCTCTCTCTCTCAGGCCATAAACGAATCGTTGAACGTGAGCACACTGAGCCCGGTAGTTTGCTCCGGGGCCGGTACACTCATTGCCAAATACGACGAGCACGCGCTCGTCTCGAGATTCAAGTTCGGCGTGCTGCATCAGAGGGCCGGACAGGTTACGGAGGAACAGCTGTTCGGCAATCGGCAAATAACGCCGGCCTTTCAGGAGTTTCTCGATCTTCTCGGCCAGACGATCGATCTCAAAGATCACAAAGGGTAAGGAGAGAAGACAGATTTTTTTTCCTATATTTTCTTTCGATTTCTTGGATTCGGATTTTTTTTTGCTAGTCAGCCACTCATCGAGCCACTTTATCCACCGATTTCTTTTGCATCGCCCTGTAGTTTCGAAGACTACAGGTCGATGCAAAAATCGACGGATAATGCTGAAAGAGTTATTCGCTTGATCTCAAAGGCTCTTGTTCGATCGCTCGCTTGATTTATTGCTTTTTTTTTTTTTTTTTCTTGCAGTTATCGCGGTGGTCTGGACACGAGACACGGGCAAACCGGCGACACCGCGGTCTACGAGGTATTCCGTGGCCGCGAGGTGCTCTTTCACGTCGCTTCACTGCTGCCCTACAGTCCTGGCGATGCCCAACAGTTACAGCGCAAACGTCACATCGGCAACGACATTGTCGCAATAATATTCCAAGAGGAGCCGACACCCTTCAGCCCCGACATGATTGCCAGTCATTTTTTACACGCTTTCATTGTCGTACAGGTCGTCGAACCTTGCACGCCCAATACCAGGCAAGTCAAACACAGGTGGCTCTCTCAACGAGTAATTCCCCCCCCCCCCCCTCGCACCCTTGCTCTTTGTGCGCGTCGAGTATTCTCGAGTCCTTCTCTCGGAGCTTCGTTGCAGCGTGTACGCAGGAAAATTTCCGGAAATGGCTACAAGGCTCGATCAAAAGTTGAACTCTCCTGAAACGAGATATTTGTTTTCTTTTTTTTTCTTCACGATTATTGCGGCACGGCCCGCACGGTTTAAACCGTGTTCAATGCGCAATAACGGTCTGTGACGTTTCTTTCGATTCAGGTACAAAGTGAGCGTGACGGCGCGTGACGACGTGCCCTGGTTCGGGCCGCATCTTCCCACGCCTGCCGTCTTTCTTCGCGGTGTCGAGTTCAAGGAGTTCCTATTGACGAAACTCGTGAACGCGGAGAACGCGGCATACAAGGCGGAAAAGTTTGCCAAACTTGAGGTGAGCCGCGGTTTTCTTTTTATTCTTTTAAGGGGGGCGGGGGGGGAGGGGTGGGGGGGTGGTGTACGCAGGGATTCGTTATTCTTTTACTTCAATAGTTTTTTTGCCGCCAATGTAGATTGTGAAGAACATTCAAACGTTTTTTTACGTATTCTGCCAGAGATTTGAGACCTCTGTTTGGGTTCGTTTAGGCTTTTTCTTTGGAGTTTGGGTTTTTTTATTTTCGACAGAAAAATGCATATTTTCCAAACGCTCTTCCTCAAAACCCAAACAAATTTGAGTTTCTTTGAGGTTTCTTTGTATCTGGCTTTGTTTGGGTTTAGACGGTTACTTTCGAATTTGCCTTTTTTTTTTATATTCGACAGAAAAACGCGCATTTTCCAAACAGTCATCCTCAAAATCCAAGCAAACTCAATTTGAGTTTGTTTGTTCCAGTTTGTTCGAATCCTTCGGAACTTGTCGTTTCTTCATTTAATTTTAAAATTCAGTCGAAACTCACGTAAATAGAAGGAGAAAAAATACTATTAAAAAAAAAACAATCTCTCCCAGCTCTAATTCCTCCAAAATTCCGCTATTCTTTTTCTTTTCATCAACAATTGTAATTTTGACTTCAGCATTTTGTAAAAAGTCATCCTCGAATACTCAAGCAAACCCAAACAAACCCGATCTGAGTTTGTTTGGGTTTGTTCCAGTTTGTTCGAATCCTTCGGAACTTGTCGTTTCTTCATTTCATTTTAAAATTCAATCGAAACTTACGTAAATAGAAGGAGAAAAAATACTATTAAAAAAAAACAATCTCTCCCAGCTCTAATTCCTCCAAAATTCCGCTATTCTTTTTCTTTTCATCAACAATTGTAATTCTGACTTCAGCATTTTGTAAAAAGTCATCCTCGAATACTCAAGCAAACCCAAACAAACCCGATCTGAGTTTATTTGGATTTGTTCCAGTTTGTTCGAATCCTTCGGAACTTGTTTCTTCATTTCATTTTAAAATTCAGTCGAAACTTACGTAAATAGAAGGAGAAAAAATACTATTAAAAAAAAACAATCTCTCCCAGCTCTAATTCCTCCAAAATTCCGCTATTCTTTTTCTTTTCATCAACAATTGTAATTTTGACTTCAGCATTTTGTAAAAAGTCATCCTCGAAGACCCAAGCAAACCCAAACCAACCCGATCTGAGTCTTTTGGGTTTGTTCCAGTTTGTTCGAATCCTTCGGAACTTGTTTCTTCATTTCATTTTGAAATTCAGTCGAAACTTACGTAGATAGAAGGAGAAAAAATACTATTAAAAAAAAACAATCTCTCCCAGCTCTAATTCCTCCAAAATTCCGCTATTCTTTTTCTTTTCATCAACAATTGTAACTCTGACTTCAGCATTTTGTAAAAAGTCATCCTCGAAGACTCAAGCAACCCCAAACAAACCCGTCCTGAGTTTATTTGGGTTTGTCCGTTTCTTCATTTCATTTTAAAGTTCCGTCGAAACTTACGGAAATAGAATTAAAAAAAAAAACTGAAAAAAATAAGCTCTCCTAGAATTCTCCAAAATTCCGCTATTTTATTTTTTTTTTCGTTAACTCTAATTTTGTCTTCAGCTTCGAACGCGTTGCGCCCTCTTGGAGTCGCTGACAGTGGACCTCCAATCGAAAACGAGTGATTTTCTGGGCGGTGGTTTGCCGGGTCCCGGAAGTGGCGCCGGTGGTGGTCCTCCGTACGGCTCGGGCTCGTGCGGCGGTTGTCCGGTTAGTCCAACGGCGAGCGACGCCTCGGGCTCCGGAAGTAGCGGCGGTGGTAGCGGCTCGAGATTCATCGACACGGTCCGTAAAGCTCTAATATCGAGGGTTAGAAACGCCTCGACCGAGAGCGTGCCCCAACAATTGGCTAAGAAAACAACAACGAGCTCGGAGCCGAGTCCACCGAGCGCCCGACAATCGACGACATCCTCGTCGAAAGCGTCGAGCGGCAAACGCTCGGTCGAAGCATCAAGTCCTCTTGGCTCGCCTGATTTAACGTTGAGACGAGACTCCGATCGTGGCAGTCCGAGCCTCGGTAGTCAGGACAGCAGTCTCTCCAATACCGACAATCAGGACAGTAGCCTCGCGACTCTCCAACAGGACGAGGTCGATCGACGCGAGTCAACGATACTTGGCGCTTCCAACTCGAGCGCCAATACAACTAGAGAATTGGTTAGTTTTTTTTTTTTTTTTTTTCAACACTTATCGATCAATGAGAATGTCACATTGTGGCATTCTTATTCTTATTCAATTTATATCGGATGCGAGTCCTGGAAGGCCCATTCCAAATTTCAAGTCATTCGCTCGAATAAAACTCAACATTTCATGTTCTTTATGGCTTCGAGAAGAGTTTAAAGTTTTTTCAAGTTTCTAGACTAGAATATTGACTTTTAGAGAGGAAATTCTTGAGTAAACTCGCCTCTCTGGAGACACCGAGTTGTTTTTTTTTTTTAATTTTTTTTTTATTATCATTATTATTATTTTCTTTGATCTCAAACGGAAACGAATAATTTGCAGTGTACCGGAAACGAGCACAGCCCGGTGAACGAGTTGAAGCATCATCAGCACGTCACCTCGTCGCCATTTCAACGTCTCACGCACGAGAATCTCCGTAAACGCGAGGACGCAAGAACCGAGAAGGTTATCGAGGTGACCCAACGTGTTGTTTCCGAGAGCGACGATAGTTCGCTGAATAGCGAGCTCGAGCTCGACCAGGCGGTTTATCCCGACAGCGATACAGGCCTCGAGTCCATGAGCTCGGCCGAGACTCACGAGGCACGCTGCAAAGACGGCGCGACCGAGGCCGAGAGCCTCAGGCTCGAGGTCACCAGGCTTAAGTGCGACAAACTCGACCTCTTGAGGCAGAACGTCGTAAGTTCATTTTGCTCTTTTTTTTTTCTTTTTTCTTTTCTTCTCGAGCTAAAACTAGTTTTCTACGTGTTTGTTTTTTTTTTCTTCTCAATTGAATTTTTCCTGACGTGCGCGAAAATAATATTTTTCTCACAGACGTGTCAACGCGACATAAAGCGTTTACGCGAGAAGGAGCTTCAGCTTCAGTCCGATCTCGCAGCAGCATCCAAAGAGATTCTACGATTACGAGCAATGCTGAAGGAGTGCTCGTCGAGCATAACGATGGACAACAATAATCAGCAAACCTCGACCGTTTGATGAGATGCGCGTCGAAGAAAAGTTTTTCCAATCTTCATGATATATTGAGCATAAAAGTTTTATCGGTGCGTCGCCTCGATGCGCGGCGCGTTTGAGGATTTTACCGTTGCAATTTATTGGCATTTTTTTTGTTTGTTTGTTTTTTTCGTTGCCCTTACGGCAAGAAGGAAGGCTAGAGAGAGAGAGAAGGATAATGAGCGGAGTTTCGCGCGATCGGTATAATCGCGCGCGAACTATCACGGAAAGTATTTATCGATTAATTTATTGACGTAGACTTTATAAGGAGAGGCCTCTGTCTCTCGCGTTAGTGTTCTGAAGAAGAAAAAAAAACAAATTGGGGGCAGTTGAGACGAAGATGGAGAAAAAGTATTTATTCAAATTTCGGAGAAACAAAGAACGAGAGAAAGAGGATAATTCATCCGCACCTTAGATCTTAGAAAAAATCGTCACGTAATTTTTTTTTTTTATTAGCTGACAAATTCGACAAAAACGATGAAGCAAGAACGAATGAGGAAAAGCGAAAAATTATAAAAGCTACAACCTTTCGACACACGTGTGGGCCATGTGTAATTTAAAAGCGAACGCTGCGACTGAGCGGCCCGCAAACTTTCGACTTGGAACACTTTTCGTCGGACTTTTCAAGCTCTTACTCGAGCGCTTTCTTCATCTTTCCTCGATGTATTCGTTCGAACGGGAAAATAAGAGCGTTAGTCTCTCAACGATTCCGCGTGCTCCTCCCCCCCACACACACACACACACACACACACGTCTTGTCTTGTGTGCACACAATATTATTATTATTGTACGAAATTAACTTCGTTGTATTTTTGTACGGTTTTACTGTAAATAGGATTTATATATTGATTATTAACGTGGCCGAAAAAGCCTCGATCTTGCGATGAAGCGACCTCTCCAATCGCATAACAATACCAAAGTTTAACTTAGAAAGCCATCTTTTATTTTCTTTTTTTTTTTTTATTTAACGCCTTTCCTTGCCCCCTTGGGCTCCGATGGCCTTCGCCCCCTCCGTAAAGCGCCATGTCCTTTTTTTTTTTCGAGCGTAGTAGACTCGCTAGTGCGTGCCTCGCAATGTTTTAGAACACCATTTAGACAGACACCAATATTACCACCACTGCCTATGTCCGGAAGTGACTCTCGAAACAAAGAAGAAGAAAAAAAAGATCTAGAGCGTCCAAACTCTCCCGTTTCCCCTAGATACGCGCAAGAAGAAGAGAGAGAGAGAGAGAGAGAGAGAGAGAGAGAGAGAGAGAGAGAGAGAAAAGCGCTGCGAATAATTGCAAGGCCTGAACAGAGTGAAACGTAAACTCGAGATTGGGCCAAGATTGTTTTGCGATCGCGCGACAATTTGACAAATTTTTCTTTGTCAAGAAAAAACGAGCACTCCGTTTCCAATATATCTTCCGCACAAAATGAGAATGCTTTTCTCTCCCTCTCTCTCTCTCTCTCTCCCTCTCTCTCTCTCTCTCTCTCTCTTGTAATATCTCGTTTTTTCTTTTTCCTTTGGAAATGGAGAGGCCTCGAACGCGCCCCAAGTTTTACCATTTTTTTTTTTTTTTTCGTTTTCTCCTCGTGTGATTTCTACGCTGGCCTTGCAAAATCAAAGAAAAAAAAAAGAAGAGTATCGTGAAGGAGAGAATGCGTGCGTGTGTGCGTGAAAGAAAGAAAGAGAGAGAGAGAGAGAGAGAGAGAGAGAGAGAGAGAGAGAGAGAGAGATACTCGTTTAAATTATATCGCGAGAAAATACAAATTATATAGATATATATATATATTATACATATATAAATATATATATAAACAAACATATATATATTTTATATTTAACATTAGTCGATCTGAATGGAAGTGTCGATCATCGATCCGAGAGCGATATATATATATATATAAATGTATAGATCGGTTTATCGTAAACTTATTCTGTAAACGAGATCCCTCGCGATTGTAGCAAAAATTGGTTTCGAAAGAAGAAGAAGAAGATGAAGAAACGACCTTATAGATTTTCTTATGTGAACTTTGCCGAGCGGAGCTTGACCGGCTCGATCTTCGTATCCGTTCTACTCGTCTACGCGCCGTCTGTGACGCGATTAAAACATGAAAAAAAAGAAAAGAAAATAAAAGAAGAGAGAAAAACAAATGAAAAAAAAAACAGAATGTTGCTGACGATGAAAGCGATAGCGAAAGTTACGCGTCTCTCTGTGTGTATCGTTGCGTGTCGCTCTCTCTCTTTTCAGAAAACTCCCGCACCGGAAGTCTCGCCTGGTCGTGCGAGCATCCTGCGCGCATGCGTCGGGGCGATAAAATTTTTAGCGGCCGCCGGCGCGGGGGTGGGGGTTTACGGTGGCAGGCTTTGGGTGTAGGCGTTGGACGCTACGCGGCGCTAGTGCCGAGTGTCTAACGCTCGAGACAAAAAGGTACGTGAGTGCAACGCCGCCGCTTCGTATTTCGTAAGAGACTTCTTTTTTTTGTTGTTGCGCTTCTACGGAAATTAACGCGCGGTCTCGCAATCTTTGCGAATACCATTTTCACTGATATTTGTATTTTTTTTTCTTCACAAAAATTAAATACTCGTATGTTTCGGCTTGTTTGGGTTTCGCAAACTGCGAATACTATTTTCATCGATATTTATATTTTTGTTCACAAAAATTGAATACTCTTAGAGCTCCACGTATAATTTGTATTGAAGGCTGAAGTCCTGAGTATATAGTTTGAATTTCCACCACCGGATGTCGCGTCGCCATTTTGTAAAGATTTAACTGAGAGATGCCGCGGTGTGGGCAAGTATCGCAAAACAGTGTTGGGCAAAATTTAATTGCTCGGGTAATTAAAGATTAACGATTAATTGTTAATCACGACTATGACAATTAATTAATTGATAATCACGACTATGACAATTGTTAATTACGACTATGACAATTAACAATTAATTAATTGTTAATCACGACTATGGCAATTAACAATTAATTAATTGATAATCACGACTATGACAATTAACAATTAATTAATTGTTAATCACGACTGTAGCAATTAACAATTAATTAATTATTAATCACGACTAGGACAATTAACTAATTGTTAACCACGACTATGACAATTAACAATTAATTAATTGTTAATCACGACTATGACAATTAACAATTAATTAATTGTTAATCACGACTGTGGCAATTAACAATTAATTAATTATTAATCACGACTAGGACGATTAACTAATTGTTAACCACGACTATGACAATTAACAATTAATTAATTGTTAATCACGACTATGACAATTAATTGTTAATCACAACTATGGCAATTAACAATTCATTAATTGTTAATCGCGACTATGACAATTAATTAATTGTTAATGACGACTATGACAATTAACAATTAATTAATTGTTAATTGCGACTTTGACAATGAATTAATTGTTAGTCACGACTATGACAATTAACAATTAATCAATTGTTTATCACGACTATGAAAATTAACAATTCATTAATTGTTAATCGCGACTATGACAATTCATTAATTGTTAATGACTATGACAATTAACAATTAATTAATTGTTAATCGCGACTTTGACAATGAATTAATTGTTAATGACGACTATGACAGGTAATTAATTGTTAATCATAACTATGGCAATTAACAATTAATCAATTGTTTATCACGACTATGAAAATTAACAATTCATTAATTGTTAATCGCGACTATGACAATTAATTAATTGTTAGTGACGACTATGACAGGTAATTAATTGTTAGTCACGACTATGACAATTAACAATTAATCAATTTTTAATCACGACTATGACAATTAGCAATCAACAATTAATTATTAATCACGCCTGTGACAATTAACAATTAATTGTAATCGTGAAAACTCACGATTAACAATTAATTAATTGTTAATTGCCGTAGTCGCAATTAACAATTAATCAATTGTTAATCGTGACTTTACACAATTGGAAACTAATCAATTATCAATCTTTTCTTCGTGTATTTGATTAAAAGGTAAGAATTAAAACTGATTATTGTATAGGGCGCTGCGTAAGTTTACAAAACCCAAACAAACACGTCATATCTAATATCCGTAAAGTTAAATAAGTTAATTGTTAATTTTAATTGTTTCTTAGACCAAAAAAAAAAAGTTAATTGCCAGTTGCAATTAACACAGATTGATCCAAATAAATCAATTGCAACATGCAATTAACGTTAATGGCAATTACTTTTTAGTCAATTAACAAACCGATTGAAAATTCAATTGATTAACGCTCAACACTGCCACAAACTAGAAGAAAAAAAATCCGTGTAGCGTTTAAAATTGGATATCAAATGAAGAAATTACTTTTGACAAACATTTTTCCTTTAAATTATAACGATTCAATTTTTCTTTTAACGACAAAGCAATAATTCTTCAATTATTTCAAAGCAACTTTCGTTAACTCGCTTGTCGATCGTAGCGTCTATCTTTTCATTTCAAACAACGCGCTCAAATCGAGTCCCCACGTGATATATGGAAGAATAGCGTGTAAATGCGCATGCGCGCGCCTCGTCTCGTCATGACCCCGCGCTCGTAGCGCCACCCGCTCGTGGCCGTGAGACAAAACATCGCGGCCACCGAGGCTCCCCCCTCCCCGCCGCGCTTCTCTCTCGCACAACAAACGTAGGAACGCGGCGCATCAACAGGTCGGCGAGTCACGTACGGGAATATCTTGATAAATATTACACGAGAATATGCGTACGGGCGACGATAACGTTTCGTCGCTTGTCTCTCTCTCCCCCCCCCCCCTCCCTCTCGTTGCTCGCTACACGCGAATTGTGCGAACGCCTTCTCGCGCCGAGAGAGAGAGAGAGAGAGAGAGCGTCAATTGACTCGGCAGGTCGAGCGCTTCGGGCGCATGCGCGTTCCACCGTCCATCCCCTCTCTCTCTCTCTCGCTCGCTCACTCCGCCGCCGAAGGCTACCGCCGCGGCGTGTTTATTATCCGTGAGTTTTGTGAATCGAGCCGTAGTATCGAATGAAAATGGCTAATTGTCAGGCTCGTTGTTGCAGCAGCAGGTGAGCAGAAACAACGGGTTTAACGTCGTTGCCGCATTTCTTTTTTTTTTTTTTTTTCTCATCTTCCTCGTCTTTTTTTTATATTTGCACTCGCAAACGTACGCGAGGAGAGAGAAAAAATCGCGGGCGTGAGAGAAAAAGAAATACGATGACGTTTCTTCGTGCGTGCATACGCGAAGCTTCTCTTTATTTCGGCGAAATCGCGCGAGTGTGATGACCCACGGAAGTTTTTTTTTTTTTTTTGTGCGGTGCTACGCTCTCCACGTCGAAAGTCGTCGAACAAATGCCAAAAAAAAAAAAAACCTGTCCCGTAACCCAAACAAATTTAGTTAAATATTTTTGTCGTTACTCGTAAACAAAAAAAATTGTTCGTCGCGCTCTCTCTCTCTCTCTCTCTCTCGCTCTCGCGGTTTCGATTAAAATCCGAACACGAGATTATCGTGTAATAATAATAATAATTCTCGTGCACACAGGTACGTCGTATTTTATTCGCGCGTTAGAAAAGTGATTGACGCAAATTATCGTGTACACACATACATCACGAGCTTAGCGAGCAACTTTCCGAAGTGAAAGAACGCGCAGAGCGTGAGAGAGAGAGAGAGCGTGAGAGAGAGAGAGAGAGAGAGAGAGAGAGAGAGAGAGAGAGTGTAGACGTCGGAAAGAAAAAAAGGCGAGAAAAAAAAAACAGAAATTTGCAGATTGTTCGTCTAGCGATCGTTTGGAAAAACAATGAATATCTCAAGGCGAGTAATCCAACGTTAAATTGTTCGTTGACGCGTAAACGCGACTTTCTCGTCTGTTTTTTTCGCATCTGGAAAGGCGAGAAATTAAAAAAAAAAAAAAAAACATGTGTCCTCGGAAGTGAGGCAGGCTCGTGCGTGTTTGTTTCCGCGACGTATACGTTCGGTGGAGGAAAAAAAAAAAACAAAAGGAAACGCATTCGAAATTCGTTTGATTTTGCTCGATCTTTTTCGCTGATTATTGTCTCTCTCTCTCTCTCTCTCTCTCTCTCTCTCTCTCTCTCTCTCTCTCTCTCTCTCTCTCTCTCTCTCTCTCTTTTTTTTAACGGTGATGCTGAACAGACCCAAGTGAGAGAGATAGCGATAGTGGCACTGACGGCAGAACAAGAGAGAGAGAGAGAGAGAGTGGAGACTCGTTTCACGTCGCGTTAAAAGGTGATCGGAGAGAGTGTAGCGGTAGAGCGAGAAGGACAAAGTATTTGTTTAATAACGTGTTAAGGTGTGATATGGGTGCGAGAGAGAGAGAGAGACGACGCTTTATGTTATGGCGATGCGAAATACGTTCTCTCTCTCTCTCTCTCTCTCTCTCTCTCTGCAGCCGCTCACAATTTCGCGTCGCTTGAACCCAAACAGTCTTCCGCACGGGATTTTAACCAAAACAAAAATCTTTGTAACGCTCGACCTGAACAGCGTTCTTTACGCGACTGACCCAAACAAAATCGGTCGCACCGGTGACCCAAACAAACCCAAACAAAATCGTTCGCACAAGTAAGCCAAACAAAATCGTTCGCACAAGTGACCCAAACAAACCCAAACGAAATCGTTCAAACCCATACAAAATCGTTTGCACGACTGACCCTACAAACCCAAACAAAATCGTTCGCACAAGTGACCCAAACAAACCCAAACAAAATCGTTCAAACCCAAACAAACCCAAACAAAATCGTTTGCACGACTGAACCAAACAAACCCAAACAAAATCGTTTGCACGACTGACCCAAACAAACCCAAACGAAATCGTTCGCACAAGTGACCCAAACAAACCCAAACAAAATTGTTCGCACAAGTGACCCAAACAAACCCAAACAAAATCGTTCGCACCAGTGACCCAAACAAAATGGTTCGCTCGAGTGACCCGAACAAACCCAAACGAAATCTTCCACGCAAGTGGTCTGCACAAAGCCCAAACAAAATCGTTCGAACCAGTGACCCAAACAAACCCAAAGAAAATGTTCGACGTGATGGACGCAAACAAACCCGAGCAAAATCTTAAACGCGACCGACCGTAACGATATCTTACACACGATCGATCCGATCAAACCCAAACGAGAAGTGCCTTACCTTATTCTCTGATCCAACAAAAATAATTCATGCCAATTTGTCCCGAAGAAACCCAAACAAAAGCTTACACGCGACTTCAATCCTGAATCAAAACTCATATAAAATCTTTTACCACCCCGTAACTCAGAATTACGCGATCCTCTTTGAGTATTCTCTCCGAGAAATGTCGTAGGCTCGCGACTCGATCTCGAAAGACCTTCCGACATGTCTCTCTCCTCCTGTCCGACGGAACAACGTACTCCAGCTCGTCGGGTGAAAATTTGCAGGAAATACTCTGAGGGAATTCCGGTGGACGTGCGTCATTGGTAGAGAAGCGAAGAGAGCCGAGAGCCAGCGGGAGAGAGAGAGAGAGAGCGAGAGCTAAAGGAGCGCGACAGAGAGGACAAGGCAAAAATGGCATCGGGAGCCTCGTCGCTGGACAGCGCCGGAAGTAGCGGTAAGCACGATCTGTCGTTAAAACCAGACCGATTCTTCCACTTTTGAAACCCGCAAACAACGTCCAGGAATACAAAGCTTGCGGTTTGTCTGAGTCGTGGGTGGGACCTCCGGTCGCCTAGAAGTTCCTGGACAGTGGAATGAAATTTTGTGGGGAATCCTAGATCCCGTACGGAAGTTAGTAGACGGTGTGAATGGAATTTCTGATGATTTATGGTTGCTGGCTAGAAACTATTTTTCCCTGGATCTTTCTTCCTCTTTTTCCCCAGATCTTTCTTCCTCTTATTTTTCCCCAGATCTTCCTTGTGTTTTCCCTAGATCTTCTGTCTTCTTTTCTCTTCGCTCAATCCTCTTCTCTCCTTTGATCCTGGATTTCCACCCGAAGGAAAAGTCGACGACGACTCTTTTGTTTTACGCGAGACAGGCTGATGCGCTGAAAAAAAAAAAATCGTCGGTGCTCACTCGCGTGACGCTCGGAGTTTCTTTTTTCCCGAGTGAAAGCACTTTGGTGCAGGCAGGGCCATCCTTGTGCGTAGTGGAAGAAAAAATGGAAAGACTGAGGGAGAGAGAAATAGAGAGTGAGACTCTCTCTCTCTCTCTCTCTTTGTCTTTCTCTTGCTGCAACGAGGTAGAATGCAGGAAATGCTCTCCATCCTAACAAAGAATTTTTAATTTACAACAATTCGAGCTATTATTTCTTGAAAATCTGGAAAGTACGATAAATGGATTAAAAAAAAACATGGATCCGGTTAAAAAAAAACAAAGAACATAAGTAATAAAAAAAACTCTAATGAATTTCTCAGCGTCCTTAAGACGGCACTGTACATTTACACGGGGAAAAAAATTATAGTTTCTATTTGACGGTAATTAAAACGAAGAAAATGCAAATTTAAGAGAATGGCTTGCATTAAAAAAAAAAATCAAAATTTCACGCGAATATTGCTGTAAAATTTGTATTAAAAAAGTTGTTTTTTAATACAAATTTTTTTATAATGATTATTATAATAATCTATAATATTATAATATTATAAAATTTATAATTATATAAATAAATATAAATTATATAAATTTAACTAATAATTATATAATATAATAAATATAAATATATAAATTTATAATTAACAATATATAAAAATAATAAATAATCTAATAATCTAATAATATTTCTACAAAGTTTCAACTCAGTCGGCTTAATATTTTTCGACTAAAAAGGAAAAACGCATTTAAACTTTTCACACGTAAAGAACCAACGATAAAAATTATTTACGATGTAGTCAGCGATACCAGCCCCATACAATAAAGCCTCAAGCTTTTTCATAAACTTCATTTCCTCCCATTAATTCGTCTCTTCACTTTGTTTTCGATTTTTTTTTTAATCTTCGTAAATGTACATCACGCCTTAATTCCACAATGCTTCGTGCTCGATTTTTCTTGTCCTTTTCTTTTTTACAGATGGAGTGCTCGGCACAGGTGAGGCAAAAAAAAGAAAACCGTCGTGGAACTCTCTTTACAGGCTGAAACTTTTTTCGTATTGGTTTTTTTTTTCCCCCCTTTTTTGACATTTAGCATTTTGTGCAGTTGCAAGTGACGTGCAAAAGTTGCGATACAGCGACGTAAAAGTGTAAATAGAGACGGCATCATACGCGAGAACGAGCACACACAGGCGTATTTTTTCCAGCACCGCGAACCACCGGACAAACTCACCTTGGTTCCCTTCATCCGCAATCAATTATCCGCGTTTTCATTATTGCCTTTCCACTATACCACTCTCCCTCTCACCCTCTCTCTCTCTCTCTCTCTCTTTCTATCTTTCTGTTTTTTTTTTATCGTTACGTATTGAAAAACGGGGCGCGTTCCATTTTTTTTTTTTTTTCGTTACCGACGCCCTGCCTCCCTTGGTGGACAGAGAGGGACAGCGGAGGATACGGGAGCGTCGGTAGTCCGGTCGGTGGCCCGGAGTGTCGTAGCGACTACGACGGATTGCAGGCGCAATGTGACCAAGCGATGCACCAGCTCCAGCTTCTTAGACACAAGCACTCCGATACGATTAGACGGTTCGTTTTTATTTATTTTTTCGTTATTTTTGTCTCCGTTTCATTTTTTTTTTTTTTTTCTCGCTTTTATTTCCCAATGTTGCTTCTCAAAGTCTCTTCCCCGCTCTCTTTTGGAATTGCAAAATAAATCGTTGCAACGAAAATGTATTAAAAGCTTGACGAAACTCTAGGTATCAATAAATTGGTTGAATTTATTTGGCAATTGCAAAACACAAAAGCGCGAATCCTCATTCTTCGTTAATTCTCAAACTTTTTCTCTCCGCCACGGGCCCAATGATATCGTTTATCGCGCAAGATTCATCTCGTACACGCGATCGATCCGTTTTTTCCTCTCTATCGCGCTCTCTGTTTTTTTTTTCTTTTTTCTTTTTCTTTTTTAATTCTCCGATCATCATCGCGCCCCAATGACTTTGTCTCACACACGGTCGGGCGTTTGTGTCCCCTTCGCCCCCGCTCGCCCCGTTGCCCCTGGCAAAAGTAATCGGTTATCAGGCGACGCGCAGAGGCACGCTCGAATTGTTCCCCTGGCAAGCCTCCAGGTGGGGCTTCGAACAAGCTATTGATTTTTCTTTTCTTCTTCTTTTTTTTTTTCAATACAATTTTTCTCTTTTTTTTATTTTTTTTTTTTCTTTATGAAAATAGACGAAACGGAGAGCGTCGCAGCGTGTGCCGCAAAAGAAATGATCGTTCTCTCTCTCTTTTTTTTTTGTTTATAATTAAACGGGCAAGGTCGTTATCGCAGGTGCGAGCATACCATGAAGGAATTGGAGTACTACAGGGGACAGCACATTGCTGCGATGAATCAGCTGGAGGCAACCTCGCAGGAGAGCTCGGCTCTTCGTAACAAAAATAGCGATCTGATGAACGACAAGCAGCGTTTCGATCGTGAGATACAAGCATTGCAGAAGGAAGTTCTCGAATTACGGTGCCAGAATCAGGAGGTTTTCGTCGCCGATCCTGGCAACGCTGGCGACGCAATGAATCAACATTATCTCTCGGTATTGAGAAAGTACGAGGCGCTCAAGGACGAGTACGACTCGCTCAGAAAGAGATACGACGATTTGATATCGTCGCACTCGGCCACCGTTGACAAGGTGTGACCAACAATCGACACTCCAGTTTTTACCCCCCCCCCCCCCCCCCTTTTTAAAATTTATTTCTACTCGTGAATTGAAAAGAAGAATTTTTCAATTAGAAAAACGTTATCCGTCAAATAATGTTATTTATCGCTTTGACAGCTGGAGCTTGCCGAGGAGGAAGCGGCGAGGCTGAAGAAACAATACGACGACGTAGTGCAAGAGAGAAACGGTGCAATAAGGGAGAGAAATGGCTTCAAGCAGCAGTGCACAGCAGCGATAAAGCAATGGGACATTGCGTTGAACGAGCGTAACGAGTATCGCGAGGCACTAGCCAAGGTACAGCAGCAACACGAGGAGGCGGTCAAGGAGATTAATCAAGCGATGGTTTTGCGTATGCAAGCGAGCAAGGATATGAAGAGACTCGCCGAGGAGAGAAACGGCGCCCTTAAAGAGTACAGCCTCATAATGGGCGAGCGGGACACGGTACACAAGGAGATGGAGAAACTCGGTGACGATCTTACTCAAGCATTCTCCAAGATCACTCATCTCGAGAGTCAGAACAAGCAGCACGTCGATGAGGTAACGAATCGGCTAAAACGATCAGCATTTTAATGCACTGCTGAATGAAAATATAAAAACACGATTTTTTTTTTATTGCTAACGAATTGTTCCGATAGAAAAAAGAAGTGTTCGAGGGTAATGGCAATTAATAATATTGGGGAAATTGATAAATAAGTAACGAAATGATTAAACTACACCCACGCGTTTTTTCGGTAACGCCATCTGTTGGAAAACAGCGAGAACTTATTAAACGTCTCAATATAATTTATAATCTTTCAAGCAACGGCGTTAACGCTGTAGAATGAGATACTTGACTTCTCTTCTTGCTTCTCCTTGTCCCGTAGAAAAAGACGCTGACTTATCAAATCGAGACTCTACGTCGCGAGATATCCTCGGCACTTCACGATCGGGACGAGGCGTTGAAGGAGTGCAACGATTTGCGTCAAAAGTTCGGCGATTATTCGGAAGTTTCTAGTCGGGATTACAAGAATCGACCGGATCCACATTCGTACAGTCGCGAGCGTTACAACTCGAGCAAAGAGATCGAGCGTGAAGCTAATACGCGGGATTACACCTCGAAGCGCGACAAGGAACGCATGGATAACATTGATCAGGCAAATTTGGAGCTCGACAAATTGCGCAAAGCAATGGATACTCTTCAGTCGGAGCTCGAGGAGGCCGTACAAGAGGCGGAAGTATCGAAGCGTCGTCGGGATTGGGCATTCAGCGAACGCGATCAAATAGTACTCGAGCGTGAGAGCTTGCGCTCGATGTGCGATCGTTTGAGAAAAGAGCGGGATCGCGCGGTTTCCGAATTGGCGGGTGCTTTGCGCGACTCCGACGACATCAAGAAACAACGCAACGAGGCGTCAAAGGAGCTGAAAGATTTACGGGAGAAAATCGAGTGCGGTGATCACACGTTGCGAGCTACCACCGGTGGTTCGACGACAAGCGCTAGCGGCCAATACGGTCACGGCAATAAACACGAGACCGATCCGAACGATTGGGACTGTCTCGCTGTTCATCTCGACACAAGCCGATTATTTCAAGACACAGATCTTGGCCTCGTACTCGCTGGTGGACGCGACGATCCTTATTATCCAAACGACAATGGCATTTACGTAGCTCAGGTCAGTCAGGGTGGCGCGATCGATGGTAAATTGCGGGTAAACGATTGCATCGTACGCGTTAACAATGTCGATTGTACCGCTGTCTCGACGAGAATGATCCTCGAGACTTTGAGATCTTGCACCTCGGGACCCGCCATCTTGACGATACGGAGACGACGCTCTACCAGGCGTTCGTTGCGCACTACGCAACTTCCCATTGGCACGGTGCCACATGGTATATCACTCGATCATTGCATCTACATCGCGAAGATATCGCCTGGTAGTCTCGCGGCGAAAAATGCCAATCTTGCCGTCGGCGATCGAGTCCTCAATGTGAGTAACCCAAACAAACAAACTACCTGAGCGCGCTTGTTTCAGGCTGTATCAAGATATTTAGCTAACGATTTATGCAACAAAAAAACTTGATTTTTTGAAGCATCTAAAATGCTTGACCGCCTAAAACAGCGAATTCGCGTGCCGTCCAGACTCTCGTATAAATCTCGTATCGTTTATTTCAACAGATCAACAGCAAGCCAATGGACACGGTGAACTCGGCCCGCGAAGCGATGTCAATACTGAACGACAACAACGCGGACGTTCTTACGATAACGACTCTCAAGGGTATAGCCCTACCATCGGGCTCGTCCTCGAGTACCGAAAGAATGGACACGAGTTTCTCAAGCGAGAAGCAAAAAATGGTCAACAGCTGTTCGCAAACGGAACACGAGCGTTTAATGTTAAAGGCAACCTCGGACGATTACGAGCGTCGTTACATAGCTACGAACTTCGGCGGTGACAGAAGTGTCTACAAGGTATCAAAATCCGTGAGCAGCGACAAGCCGAGCGGTATTATAAAAGCATGGGACGACATACGTGGAAAAATGGACATGATGCGGGGCAGGCGTCACAGCAAAGATCGCGACGAGAAGAAGAAACAAGAGCAAGACGCACTCGCCGAATTGGACTCGGTTATCGACAGTTACAAGAAACCGAACAACGGTGTTTTGAAGAGAAGCAAACGTCGCGGTGGTACGGAAAAAATTGAGAAGAACGGTGGTACTTGGCCAAAAGCACGTGGCGTACCGTTGATACAAAATGGCACCGGTACCATACTACATCCGCGCAAAGCAAAGGAGCGATTGCCGTTGAGCGTTATTTTGAATCAACCACCGAAATACGAGAGTTACAATTACAATAGAATATCAAATCCCGTACAATTGGCGACATTTACAAACGTGAGCAATCGTCATACAGTTTACAAAGCGGTCGAGACACCGCCTTCGTTTAATTTTACAAAATCAGCACAATTGTTCGGTCAAAAGTCATTCACGCCTGGTGTACAATTCAAGGAAGGTGCGACGATGATGGAGAAGAAAAGCACGAGGGACGTGGATTACGAGAGTAACGAGGCACGCGGTGGTTTGACGATTACGAGTAACAACAATACGACGACCACGGCGAGTCTAACGCCGTCGGAAACGAGCATAGATTATGTGAAAAATCCACGCGACATGATGATTGAACATCAGACGAAACGTCGTGTAACGAAGTACGCATCGGCTGGTAGTAACGAGCCAAGCAGTCACGCGCTCGAGCACAATCGTGCACACTCACAAGTTTACAGCGTTACAACGACCACTGCCTCGTCTTCGTCATCGTCGGCTGGTACTGGACAAACTCGTCATCAACAGTTACCCGGTAATTTTTCCTTTCCCCCATACGCGCACGCACATCATCCCCACCAACAGAACAATTCGTTACCATCGCGATATCCCTCACCGCCCTCACTACCATCGGCACAGTCTGGCGAATCGATCGGTTTGCCGGATTCACGTTCTTACTGTTTCGAGCCACCTTACAGTCCCGGATTCGCTCATTTGCACACACCATCCGTAGATCTGCACTATCACAACAACAACAACAACAACAACAACAATAAAACGCGTTTACATCCGGTTGGCGTGGCATACGAAACGCCCGCTTACACGCACGGCTACGAGGGTGGCACGTTTCCACGTAAAAAGGAAAATCAACGATTTCGCATACCGTCCAATCCAAGTGTAACGTCCAAATCGAGCGTAGGAAAACTCTCGACCGGTAGTATCGAGAGAACATCCGAACGAGGAAGTCCAATGCCAACTTTTCACGTTGAAGTATTGAGCCCCGGTAGTGCTGCCAACGCGACAAACAACAGCGGCAATGTACGCGGTAATAAACGCGCGAGTATGCCTGATTATTGTTACACACAACCGAGACCCGCGCCCGGCGAATTGAGACGCGTACATATCGACAAATCCGTCGAGCCTCTAGGCATACAAATCTCGTGCCTCGAGAGCGGCGGTGTATTCGTATCGACTGTAAGCGAGCACAGTTTGGCGTCACAAGTTGGACTACAAATCGGCGATCAGTTGCTCGAAGTGTGCGGTATCAACATGAGAAGCGCTACTTATCAATTGGCTGCCAATGTATTGAGACAGTGCGGCAATTCTATCACTATGCTCGTCCAGTACAGCCCGGACAGTGAGTATTTTCGTAAATAAGGAATCTCTCGATACGAGAGAATCGTATCGTATGGCATTCGCGAATCGACACACTCGCATTTAACTATTTACTCGTAGCTTCATTTCCTTTACTCCTTAATCGTTCGTATCTTGATGTACGGTAGTTGCGTTTTCTTCTTAATGGTACTAATACGGTTTTACAGGGTGTATCCATTTTATGACACTGCGAAATGAGCCGGAGGACTTTGGGGGAAAATTTTTCGAACAGAACGTTTTCTTGCTTGTTTCTCGGTCTAGTTTTTTTAATCGGGTACCGATATTTTTGTATTGGAATGATTTGCAATAGAAAAAAGGTTTTTCTTGCTATTCTCTTGGATATATTTTAAATATAAATATGTTTATTTACGCCTTTGCAACTTTATCAATACATTTTTTCGAAATATCGTCAAAAATTGGAATCAAATAGAAAAAAGTTTCAAACGAAAGTCGCCTATTTTGTTACGCGAAAAATAATTCCGAAATAACGTAATGCTTCTCGTTTAAGAAACTAATATTAACGTTGGAATAACCTCGTAAATTGCCATCAATAGAAAAAAAAACCGGCACATTAATTTTTGGTCCTTTCAAGTGAGACTCTAGCTTGAAACATTTTTTGATCCTAAGATGCATCTCTCTCGAAATATTTCGTACGGCCGACTGGAATGGCACACACTGTATTTATGCATATCTACTATCTTTCGTGCTACTAACACTTTTGCTATTGAGCCTTAGGGGATTGGGCATTAAGGATCTCGAAAGCCTTCGTCGAGCGAGCATACGACTACACTGCGCAGTGCTACCTTCGAATTTAATGGCGGCCTTTTGGTGCAACGAACAAAAACAAAGTTTAACGAATATCTAATATTTTTTAAATTTCAATTTCAATAAATCAATTTTTTTTTTCATTTAGAAAATTCAATTTTTTAAAATGTCTATTTCAATTTTGAAAATTCAGTTTTTTTAAATGTCTATTTCAATTTAAAAAATTCATTTTTTAAAAATGTCTTCAATTTAGAAAAATTCATTTTTTTTAAATTGAATTTTCTATTTCAATTTTTTCAAATATTAATTTCGATTTAAAAAATTCATTTTTTTTTATTTCTTTAAATTTCAATATTTTTAAAGAATTCACTCCGCAATAATTTAAACCTGCTTTAAAATGCTCTTTTTTCCCAACTTGATTTTTGCTTTCTTTTGTCTCTCGTCGGCTGAACTTTTGCTTTTTGTTTGCCTCTACGCTTGTCGTTGCAAAAAAAAAAATACCACCGTCACTCGAATGGTGAATTTTCAATTTAAAAAAATCAATTTTTCGAAATGTCTATGCCAATTTAAAAAATTCAACATTTAAAAATTTTAATTTCGATTTAAAAAATTCATTTTTTTTAATTTCTATAAATTTCAATATTTTTCAAAAATTTACTCCGCAATAATCTAATCCTGCTTTTAAATTGTCCTTTTTTTTTCCGGCTCAACTCTTGCTTTGTCCTTTTTCATTTCGCCTCAACTCTTACCTTTTGTTTCCCTCTACGCAAGTCGATGCAAAGAAAGAACGAAAAAAAAACTAGGAAAGCAAAATTCACGTATCCCGTTCGGCCTTTGTCGCACAGAGTACAACGAGCTCGAGGGTTCCGGTTCGTCGAGTTCCTCGGAGGCGGGTGGCGTCGGTGTCGAGGAAGCGCCGAGTCGTAGCGGTTCGCCGACACCGTGCAACAGTCCGGAAGCGCCGCGAAAGACAAACTTGGTGGAGTCGCACGTCGAGGTGACCGAGCCGGAGCGTGATCAGCAGCAGCAGCAACAGCAGCAACAGCAACAGCCGCAGCAACAGCAACAGCAGCCAACTGCGACAACGTTAACGGTGATGCGTGGCGATCGTGAGATTCGTGCGTCCGCCTCGATGGAGGTACGTGGCACGCAGGAGCGCGAACAACAGCGTGAAATACGTAACTCGGCGAGTCTCGACATAAACATAAGAAAGCCAGAGTTGAGAAATTCCGCGACGCTCGAGAGCATGAGAAACTCGGTTACGTTGGACAGCCTGAGGAGTGCCGGGAGCACACTGACACGTGGACAAATAAATCAAGCGATGACGACGCTACAGCGACAAAACGCAACGATGAGAAGTCCGACCCAGGAGGAACAAGGCCAGAAGAGTCCCGCGACAATGGAGCCCCGTTATCTCTTCATCGAGACACGAAAGTGTTCGAATCTTGGAATTTCGTTGGTCGGTGGTAACGGCGTTGGTATATTCGTGCACTCGGTACAACCGGGTTGTCTAGCCGAGGACGCGGGACTTCGCACCGGCGATCGTATACTCGAGTACAACGGGGTTGATCTTCGTCAAGCTACCGCCGAGCAAGCCGCACTCGAGCTTGCTCGTCCCGCCGACAAGGTCACACTTGTCGCTCAATTCATGCCTGATCGTTACAACGAGGTTAAGGACAAACCTGGCGACAGCTTTTACGTTAAAGCTATGTTCGATCGGGTGGGCGAGGTTGGCGATAGTCTTCAATTGCGATTCAACAAGGACGACGTTCTTTACGTTGACAATACGATGTTCAACGGTACACCGGGCCACTGGCGGGCATGGCTCGTCGATCAAACCGGAAGGCGACAACAGTGCGGCATCATACCCAGCAAGTTCAAGTGAGCGAATTAATTGTAATCCTCCAAGTGGAGAAGTATTGTTATATAAGATTCGGATTTTTTTTCTTCTGAGGGACTGCCCCCCCCCCCCTCTCAGGCTACATCAATGGTAAACGACCATTTTCTTTTCACAGAATCGAAGAAGAACTTTTGCTGAGAAGATCCCTGGGCGATTTGGAGGCGGACACCGGGAGGCGAGCAACAACGAGCGCTCGGCGGAGCTTCTTCCGGCGGAAGAAGCATCACCGCTCATCGAGTCGCGACAGCAAAGAACTTTCCCACTTGACCGGTGTTAATCTCGGCTGGTACAGCGACAGCGGAACTCTCAACGAGGAAAACTTGCCGGCGAGCTATCAGAGGGTCGAGAAACTTGACTGTAAGCTTTTGCCGATCGAACGAAGTTTTTGTTTTTTTTTTTCGCTCAAGCTTGACATTCTATGACAATGGTTTTTTTTTTAATCTTCCCCGCAGATCCGGCCCTCAGGCCGATCCTAATAATCGGCCCGTTGAACGAGTGCGTCGCGACGAAACTGCTTCAGGAATTTCCGGGTAAATTCACGCGTTGCTTGCCCGAAGCGATGCACTGCTCGCAGGCGACTCTCGAGCAAGGCTTGCGCGACTCGCTATACGTCGATTACAGAAAAAAAGGCAGCTACTTCGAGTGCACAACCGTTCAAGCTGTCAAGGACATTTGCGCGAAGAATTCTCACTGCGTACTCGACATATCGATCGCCTCGCTCGAACGTTTGCATCGACATCAAATTTATCCTATTGTATTGCTCATCAAATTCAAGAGCACGAAACAAATTAAGGAGGTCAAAGACTCGAGATATCCGAGCGACAAGGTCAGCGCAAAAGCTGCCAAAGAGATGTACGAACAGGCGCTCAAACTCGAGGCCGAGTACAGACACTTTATTTCCGGTGAGTCCTCTCTTTTTCCTCGTGTAGAATATATATATATATATATATATCTATATAAAGGAATATTCCCGAACCGCAATTTGACCGATTCTCGCAATGGCTTTGCAGCTATTATACCGGCTGGAGTGAACGTGGCGTACATCTGTACGCAAGTTAAGTCGGCGGTCGACGACGAGCAGAGCAAAGCGCTCTGGGTACCGAGAGGGCCACCCTGACATCATCGGGGGGGTCCCCACAAGCCGCAGTGGAAGTCGATCTAATTCCACCCGGGGGGCCCTTACGTCGAACAAAAAAAAAAAAAAAAAAACAAGAAAGAAAGAAAGAAAGAAAAAAAAAGGAAGTCTCTTCAAAAACGCGCAAACCGGATGGTTGCTCGGAGCTGGACTTTACTTCTCGTATCATTTCTTTATCTCTCTATCTCTCTTGCACCGCACACGCATCCAAGGAAACCCAAGCACATCCTCTTCGTTTGCGGATCTCTTCGGTTCGAGTGCCCCCCAACCTTCCGTCCTGTCGAGGATGCCTTTTCCTCGGAGTCCTGGGAGTCGATCTTGAACGGGTCGATTTTTTTCTCCTGCGCTGCGAGGATCGTGACCGCTGGACGAGAAGAAGAAAAAGAAGAAGAAGAAGAAGAAGAAGAAGAAGAAAACAAAGAGGAGGAGGCGTAGGAGGAAGTGAAAAAACGACGAGACAAAGGATCTTCATCTACGTCGTAATCGCGTCCCGCCTCAAGATCAAGCGCGAGGAAAATAAATGCGAATGAAAAGGAAAAAAGAGGTAACAAATTAACGTGCGTTCCTTAAGGTCCTTCGAGGCCTCCGCGTATCGCGGGAGCCAAGGAATTGATATTAAAAGGCCATTGTTTTATTTAGAAGAAAAAAAAAAAACAACGCCGATTACTTTTTACTCGATTGCCCGAGATTGGAATTGATCGTAGCGGAAAGAAAGGAGAAGAAAAAACTTCGTGTTCCTCTATTGCCAATTGAAAAAAAAAAAATATGAAGATAACAAATGCAATTGTAAATAATGTTGTGGGCGTGTTCAGTTTTAATCGTTACGAAATCGCTACTCGTAACTATATCGCGAATTTATTCGAGGTTCTTCCATACGAGCTTATGAAGGGTGTGGGTGTGGGGGTGGGAGGAAGCAACCACGTGACACACGTGAGAGTTATACATATATTTATATGCCGTCATAAAGGCTATCCCGGAAATACAGACCGAGAGGCAAGTGGATCATGAAATTCTCGACGGTAAAGTTTCTCTTTGATCCAATTAATTGGATATTCGTTTGTGACGATCGCGACTTTTCCTTAAATTCTTCACTTCCGGGACAGCCAGCATACACTTGAGAGCTTACGGTTGCGTGGGATCAATTTTTTTTTATTGTCTTCTCTCCGTCTGGATCCCAGTCCTTCCCTTTTAAGAGAGAGAGAGAGAGAGAGAGAGAGAGAGAGAGAGAGAGAAGAGAGACAGAAAGAGAGAGACGCGAAACAGCAGAAAAAAAATCGCAAGAAATTGAAATAACGAGTGCGCTGAATTTAATTGCGCCTATTAAATTTGGACTCTGCTGCCTGTCTCCTTTCCCCTGTCTGTAATTAAAAAAAGATGAAGAAGGAGAGAGAAAAACGAAAAAGAAACGCAAAGAAAATTGAAAATTTTCCATTGCTTAGCACTGGTTTCGTTGATCGTGTTGTATTTTTCACACACATACACCCGCATACGAAATTTATAAATACTTATATATTTCATCTCTCGCGCACACTTTCGTCAACTTTTTTTTTTCTCGCTATTTCTCATCGTTCGTTTTTTTTTTTTTTTTTTCTTCTTTTCTCTCACTCTTCCAATCGGGGACAATATTTTAAGCGTAAGTTTAAACCCACAATTACACCGAGACCAAAAATTAAAGAAATATTGCGATTTGAAGCGATCGAAACGTAGTTTTTAAACGAGTTAAACTTACAATTAAAGCAACAACAACAACAAGAGCCAAGAAAAGAAAGAATGAGGATAAAAGAGAAGTGACGAAATATATATATATATATATATATATATTGGGAGCGCGGTGAAGCGAGATTGCGAGATCGAGAAACCGTGATAATGTAATTCTATTGATACTGCATTCTCGCTCGTCGTACGCGTTCAAGGAAAACGAAAAAATGAATGAAAACGAAGAAAAGAACGAAAAAAAAAAAAAAACAGTGCGCGACTAGAAAAAAAAGCAAAAATAGATAAATGAAAGAAAAAAAAAATAAATAACGTGATTCCGATAATATTCTCAATCACATAACTGTGATACGTGTATACAGCTTATCGCCACATATCATCGTCTTGATATAATCCATCTTTTACGTACGTTAATAACGCGGGGGACATATAATAAATCACTGCAATAAGAGCAACTTATCATCGCACCATTCATACATACGTATTTTTTACTGTGCGTATATATATATATATATGCATATATTTAAATAAAATGCACTTTTGATATTCAACATCGGGCACATTTAAACGCAGCTCATTTCTGACCATTGTAACTCAGAGAAAGAGAGAGAGAGAGAGAGAGAGAGAGAAAGAAAGAGAGAGAGAGAGGAGAAGAGAAAGAGAGGAAACAGAAAGACGAGGCTGATAGATTTTTCTTTCCAATAATTCACGTCGCTAAGCACATTCATGTGCGTCTTTATATATATATGTTACAGTTGAAACCCATTTTCAGTTTCTTTCCGGTTAAACTTATCTCTGGCCAAGATTTTTACACATGATGGATTCATCCACTTGCCATTAGCAGCCCTTCAGTCAGTTTTAATTTTTTCATCGGTAATACACTTTTAACACTTCGCAAAAATGTCTGCATAATTGAAATTCGACGAAAATATGAAATTAAATTGTAAAAACTTATTGAAATTGTACAAAGTTATTGAAAAATTTGCAATTTTGGCAAAGTGAGTATTGCATTTGAAATTTGGATTGCGTCGCCAGTGTGTCAACGGAACGTTAAACGCGTTTTCCTAGTAAAAGCTAGAATCTACTGACAAGTTTGAATATTAGTTAAAGCTTGCCCTCAATCGGAAACACAAATAAACTCGTCTTAAGTGGAAGAAAAAAAACTCTGGCTTTGGGTTTGATAAGCATAAATTTTCGTCTCCACTATGAAAAAGTGGTAACGTTTAGTTAAAATTAGTTTTCACTAGGGTAAAACGCGTTTCAAATGAAAAACAGGCCTTAACTGTAACATATGTAATAAATAATGAAACTTTGCGACGACAATCACGACTAGTCTTCGATAGTATTCATTTATTTTCTATGACCCGAGGTGGGAGAAGGACGAAAAGAAGAGAAAATTCGTCGATTCTTTTATAAATATACGAGCTATGTCTCCCTCTTTTTGCTTTCTCTCTCTCGCTCTCTCTTCTTAAATTGAAAGCTCTTCGATCTATTGTAATATATATATATATATATATAATACATGTATGAATGAATGCATGAATGAATAATTTAGTATTGCGTACTTGTCGATGGTACGATCTATCGAGGTCTCGTCTCTCGTTGCCCATAAATAATAATAATAATAATAATAATAATAAGCGCATCAATGTTGAATTCATTGAGCGCGAGTTCTCTCATCCCGACACGCGATCCGCAAATGAAAAAAAAAAAAAAAACCATCTTAAAGTGGAACGCAATAAAATGAAACGAGAACAGAAATTATACCGTACATATCGATTGAACAATAATAACGACAAAGTTCATAGTTAAATCCGTATTACAGAATATCATCACTTTATATCTAGCTGAATGATGGAATTTTTTTTTTTTTTTTTCGCTTCGACCCAAAACAAATGAGCGTTGAGACTTTATACATGAAAAAAAGAAAAATCAAGCAAAGAGATAAATTAGAAAATTAACGAAAAGAAGAAGAAAAAAAAAACATTTTTTTTACATTCACGGAAGAAAAAAAAATGCCGAGCATTCTCTCGAATTATGAAAAGTAAACGAAGAAGAAGAAGAAGATTTCTTCACACGGCAGCAATAATAATTGTGCACAGTATACAGTGGTTGTTGTTGTTATTGTTGTTGTTGTTATTAATTATTATTACTGTTGTTAGTTTTTCTCCGATCAGTGCTCCCAATGATTTCACGAAAGAGAAAAAAAAAATACGCGAATGCGTAAGCGCGCGATCGAGCATCCGTCCTTTTTTTTTTTTTTTTTGCCGCATTAACGACAATTGCTCGAGCTCACACTTGAGTTTTCTTAAGGATCATTGGTGTCGTCTTCGTTCTCGTGTTTTGTCTGTCAATTTAAAATCGAATTGACTCTTGTCACAGACTCGTCACGATTACCCTATAATTAAGGCTCCTCCTAATCCACGCGGTACCTGTGATTTATTATTCTCAACGTGTGTTCAGCACACACGTCTCTCCTGCCGCTGCTCCCCCCCACGCCCTCCATCCCAATCCCAAACTCTATTCGATTTATCTCGAGTCCGGCTGGCGTAAAAGTATTTTTTATACGAAACGGTATACAGATATGAACCGATAATAATAATTGTAATCGTCGGTATCGTCGTCGTTAATAATTAAGACCGCGTCATTTAAGAGGCAAATATGTTTTTGCAATTTACACAAAAAGAATGTATGTGTGTGTGTGTGTGTGAGAGAGAGAGAGAGGGAGGGAGAGTATTCAGGAATTGCGAATTAATGTTTATTGTGCACTAAATTTCACTCACTCCTCTATAAATTTAACCGCGCCATCGTTTTCTCCAATCTTCACATATTTTCTCGTATTTATATACGTAAACGACGGTGATTTTGATGATACCAAAATCATCGTCAGTCTCGAAGATATACATGCGTGCGAGTCGATTGCAACGGACACACTTTGTGCACGTTTCTGCAAATCTTTCCAAATTTCTATACCGCAAATTACAAGAAAAAAAAAAAGCTAATCTTTGAAAAATTGAAAATCAATGGAAAACAAAAAAATTAACGTTGATATATTGTTAAGCGGACAGTGGAGGAGGTCGTTTACGACTGTTGTTATTACGTGGTTGATCAATTTTTTTTCTACGATGATCTTACGACCGATATATATATATATATATATATTTGCCCGCGAGCCTGGACAATTTTTTCGTACGAGAAGAAAATTAACGAAAAAAGCTTCATATTTTCTAAGACGTTGAAACGAGAGATTGTAACTCTAATTTTTTAATTACTCGACTGGAGAAAAATATTCAAAGACTAGAAAGACAAAAGAAGGGGCTGGGGGGGGGGGGGGGGGGGTTGAAGTAAAATTAGGCAGACACTGCCAACACGGTAGGGTCAAATCGGTGCCAAATTTTTTTCCAATTTCTAACAGTCACAAAACACATGCATTTATTCGTGGAAAATTTCACTTGTCAATTTATCCCGAAATATTCAACAAACTCTACATATGTACTCACGTAAATTAATTGTACGAAAAAAAAAAAAAAAAAAACAACACTGTGAAACTGCACATTGTTCTTTTTTAAGCCCCCCGTATCTTTATTTTTGCAAAACGGTAAAAGAATTGTTGCAATTAAATTCAATGGTCGAGGAGAGTTTTATTTTTAAATTCTTTATTTTTCTCCTGCAATGGTCTTCATACCAAATGTTTTAATTAACCTGTCATTTATAAATATATAAATATATATAATCCTATTTATAAAGAGCTTCTTTATACACGACGTACTGTATGTATAATTATAATGTTACGTGTGTGTGTGTATATATATATATGAGGTGTAGTAAAAAGAAAACCATTATATTTGCATGAAATTGAAGGCAAAAATAATGGATTTCTTTTTACCGCACTTAATATATATATATATATATATATATATATATGATTGTGTATTTCGCTATATTATAATTAATATCGTTATCATTAATACTATTTTATGTACATAAATGTATTGTAGCTCGAAATTACGATTACAATGGTTTTAATATTTTATATTATTATAATTGCTATTATTAGTATTACTGTTAAGACCCGCACACACACGTATATATATATATATATTGTGTGTGTGTGTGTGTGTGTGTGTGTGTGTGTGCGTGCGTGCGTGCGTGCGTGCGTGCGTGTGTGTGTGTGTGTGTGTGTGTGTGTATAATTAGGTGTAGTAAAAAGAAATCCATTATTTTTGCCTTCAATTTCATGCAAAAATAATGGATTTCTTTTTACTACACCTAATATATATATATATATATTAGGTGTAGTAAAAAGAAATCCATTATTTTTGCATGAAATTGAAGGCAAAAATAATGGATTTCTTTTTACTACACCTAATTATATATATATATATATATATATTTGTGAAATGTAGTCTAGAAAAAAATTAGATATTAAACTGTCATCGCGAGCTGTCATTCACAGCTACGGGAATGTCAAGCCAGCCTCTCCTCCGCCCCGAAAAATAAGTATTAACTGTCTAACGTTCTCTCGTTTTGTTTCCTCTCAATGATACCACGTTCGATCGTACCTCGCGTTGCTCGTCCTTATCGAAAGGCGTGAAAAAAAAACCGATAGGGCGAAGGAGAAATAAAAACGAGGTATCGTTTTGCTGGAATTAAAATTAAAAAAAAAAGGCAAATATGTGCCAAAGAAAAAAAAAAGGGGAAATAGTAATTTATGCTACAAGTGCGGGAAACAAGGAATTCCATCGCGCGTGAAGTTGCCACATGAGCCGAAGGCTTATGTGGAATTTGGCAACTTACGCGCGATGTAATTCGTGTTTTTTCGCACATGTTCCATACATTATTTTTTTTGCAATGACTGTCTCGAAAGTGGGATTTTAGATTCAACAAAACCAATAACAATTATATTCAAATATATCAGATCAGTTGAGATAATTTCCTTGTCAGAAAATACGACTGTGATAAGTTGACGTTACATATCACATGAATTTCGCTACATTCAAGTTTGTTCAATCGGTCCAAAATCGTAGAACAAAAAAACTATCAACCGTGAAAAAAAAACCGTTTTTTTCGTGAATCAATGCGGTAAAGGGAGCTATAGATTTTTTTCCGCACTAGTGCGGGAAAGTAAGCATCGTTGAGAAATAAGCCACTTTGCCCACGCTAAATATCAATCGAAAATCGCACTTTCGGGGCAGGCATTGCAAAAAATCGTTTTCTGTCGACGATTTTTATTTCCGGATACTCTCGTCTATCATTTTCTGCAAATATTTTTTGGAGTAATAAGTAGACGTTCGAAGATAGCTGTATTTCTCTTAAATTCGAAACGAGGAAAGGGTGAAGGTAATAAAAAGAGAGAATGAGAGAGAGAGAGAGAGAGAGAGAGAGAGAAAGAAGGAGAGAGAGACAAACTGCGGGGAGACGCTCAAACGCGTGCCTGTATCTATTATAAATAATATCTATATGTATATAAAGTTCTTTCGAACGATGATATTAAATACACGATAAATGGCGAATACTAATTGTACGTATGTATGTGTGCATATATGAGTTTTGTATTTTTTTTTTTTGTTTCTCTTGACATACGATTCTTTATATCCGCAAAACGAATTTAATGTTCGCGAATGTTTTATTTTATTACGTCACGTTCGGCAGTACTTTGACAATCGTCAAAAAAAAAAAAAGTTACACAATTCAATTATGACCATAATAGAATAAAATATTAAATTATGAACATTATTCTCCAATCCGACGTAATTTGCCTCGATAAAATGATTTATGATGAAAATCGATGGAGAATGAAAAATACCGGATGAGATTTTGTTTGTCCTGTGGATTCGTACAAACGAGCAATATCGAATTTCAACTCTGTCCACTTAGTGACACGCGAGTCATTTTGTAATTCACTAGCCTTAAGAAAGTTTCATTCGAAAGAAGGAAGAAAGAAGAAGAAAAAGCGAAATGCAATAATTCGAGTGCACAGAAGAATCCGTCGCGATGATGTCGAACGGATGACGTGTGTTTATTTCGGCAACGCTGTGCTCAGCCGCGTGCCTGTCCCGGTGGTCGTAGTCTGAGCTTTTGCTTGTGAACGACGAACCTCGGTGAGCGCGACGTGACGCGAAACTCAACCGGAAGATCGTAGCAACGGCAAACGCAGCAGCTTGGAAATTTGAACCAGTCGCTGAATATACCGCGACACTCGTTGCTCGGGTCGTAAGCGAGTAAACGATGAAGCCTGTACTGTTGCTCGCATCGGCATCCGTCTCGACAGTACATCTGCTTGTTCGCGTGCCTACCGTCCATACACAAGTACGTTTATCGAGAATGTACAGTTTAATTATGATCTTTGTTTCCTTTGAATTTTTTTTTCAGAATTTAAACTTTCGAGTTTTCCATTCGAATTTTTCATTTATTTTTCCATGAACTCACGTGCATTTTTCCCAGTGGACGTACTGCTCGAAGGGATAAAGATTGAGGAGCGCGAGGACCTCGCCACGTGTGTTGTTCGCCCAGAATGGAGCGACGACTTCCTCCTTCACCGGACACGCGTTACTGCGCCGAGGGAAATAAAAATGCGAGAAAATCGGTATGAGAAAATCAAGAAAAATAGCGCGGTAGCTGGAAATATTTGTTTTTTCGTAATAGAAGTTAAGAAAATTTTAGTCATCGTTTCAATAGTTTTTCTCATATTAATAATTAGAAAATAATAGACAATAATAAGAAATAATAGAAGTTAAATAATCGATTAATCTTAATTCATGATGTACGGTATTTATTTTTATTATTTTTTAAAAGTTGAATCGTGCATTGTCAGCTCTTAGATGAATGTTTGCAAAATTTCCGAACTACAAGTAGTCGTGAAGTTGGTGAAATATCGATTTTCCGTTTTTGCATCTCACAAGAAGTGAAGTTAAATGAAAGCTTGTAAAATGGTGGAAAGAAGAAAAAAAATGTGCAAAAAAAAAAAAAAAATAGCGTCGAATATTATACTGACACTCCGCGAAATTTCAGGACCGGTGGTTCCTGCTGATCCTTGGCCGCAACGTCCTGGAACAATTGTCCTTCGAGGTGAGGCCTGCTGGCAGGTGTTTTGTTGTCATCGCTTGGTCGATACTCGGGCCTCGGACGAAACTGTTGTTGTTGTTGCTGTTGTTGTTCACTGGCCCCAAAGTTCTGATCGTTGCTGGACGATGATAACGACGAATCCTTGAAGTCATCATCCTCGTCGATGCGATCGATACTCGAGGACGACGACGACGACGTCGTCGAGGAGGCCGTCGTTTGGGTGATCGTTCCGGGCACGTTGCTGGCGTTCTCGACGATCGCCTCCTCGACAACAGGCAAGCCGGTACCTTCTGATAAATCCTCGTTCTTCGTTACCTCGGATTGTCCTGGGATCTCGTTGATGCTGGAATTCTTGATGGTCGCGAGATCGGCGAGCGTTACCGACGACGTGTAAGACTCCGTCGCGTTCTTCTCGACAATCGCCAAGGACGAGGAATTCACGTTCATCTTGGCCTCGATTTTCTCGGTCGTGGAGGTCGTCGGAGTTGTCGACGTTGTTGTCGTCGTCGTCGTTGTCGTCGTCGTCGTCGTCGTCGTCGTTGTCTCTTGACGATCAAGATTTTTCGCCGATTCCGAAATTGGCGAAGATCCGGAACTTGGGAGCGTCGTCGAGGTTGGTCCTTCCTCGGTTATCGGCTCGTTCAATCTCGAGCTCGTGTAACTACGTCCCTCGTCGACATCATCTGCCACCGATTTCGATCTCTTGCCGATATTATTCGCGTACTCGTCCTCGTACTGAAATCGTCTTGTAGCGAGAGCGACAGAGAGAGAGAGAGAGAGAGAGAGTGATAGAGAGAAAGAAAGAGAAAGAGCCAGAGAAAGCGAGATACAGAAAAGATAAAGAATTCGCATTTATGTACACCGTTACTTTTTTAGTGTGTTTGTTTTTTTTTTTTTTTAATACTTGCTCTATAAAATCTTTGAAATATTTGTATCTTGATACGTGAGATCGTTAAAAATGATCTTATACCTCGGCTCGTCGTCCATGTATCTTTGATAACGATCCTCGTATTCCAATTCAATGTCGTTCTTCTCGAGCTCCGCTTTCAATACGTTTATGTGCCTCTCGTCACCGTACATCCGTCTCATAAGGCCCTGGTTCTCTTGGACGAAGCGACGCACCGCGTGCCTTAAAAAATAACGAGACAAATTGCAATTCTAATCGAATAATTCGAGAACCGATATTCTTATTATATTTTTATTTTAGAATGTTCATTTTATTTTATTTTAGCAGTTTATTATATTTTTTATTTTATTTAAAATATCATAATTTATATTATAAAATATTTAATTTATATATATTTAATTTAAGAAATAAATAAATAAAATAAAATAAATTAATCTCATAAATAAAATAAATTTATATTTTATTTATGAGAAATTTAGAAACATATTTATATTTTCATAATATATTATTACATTATTATATTTTTATTTTAGAATGTTTGTTTTATTTTTATTTTATTTTAGAAATTTATTATATTTTTTATTTTATTGTTATATATCTTATTTAAAAGAAAAAAAATTATACTTTCTATTTCATTTGAGAAATTTAGAAATATATTTATATTTTCATATTATCTTATTATTATAATATATTATATAATTTTATTATTAATAAGGCTCCTTTTTTTTAGCACCATCTGTATCTTTCTCTCGATTTGCTCTCCCTCCTTAGCCACTATCGATTTTTCCAGATTTTCTACTATTTCTTTTTAAAAATTTTTCCTTGCCTTTCTCGCATGTACATATATGGACTGTTTTCTACTATTTTTTTTTCACAAACATTTCTCCACATTTCCACATCTCAATCTCGCCGAAGTTTCTTTCATTTCGCCCACTACATTTAACATCCTTCCAATATTTCTCTGCCTCTATGCTATTCTTCCTGTTTTAAAATTTATTTTATTGCTGGCAATACGTCAATTTTTCAATCTTGTTCCAGTCCTTTTGAATTTCTTGGTCGACTTTTGTTCTCGTCCCACTTTCTACTTCATAGATTTAATTCAGAAATTCAAACACAATATAAAATAGGATACTATTTAACTTCTTTTTATATTACTATTCTTTCTATATTAACGAAAATATAAGGTAGTGTTCAACACATATTTCCGCCTGTTTTTTTTTCTTCAATTTGATTTCCTCCACGTGGGGCATTTCAAGTTCAGTGTGTCAGAGACAGCTTCTCGAAAGTATTGACACACTCGTATCGAGTAGTTTACTCGGAGAGGGGGAATATACAACAAGCTCGTGATCGCTAGACAGAGACAACGAGAGAGGCAGAGAGAGAGAGCGAGAGAGAGAGAGAGAGAGAGAGTAGCAATGGGACGTCTTCGTCCGTATCAGCTGACCCGTTAAAATAATACACCCGTCATATACGGCGACGAAAAATTAGCAAGTTTAATAGCGTTTCGAATTCGATATCAGTTCAATCGATCGATCAAACGATCCCGAATTAATTGGCTGTCACAATGAAAAATTAACTCCCATCTCGTGCTAAACGTATCCACGCGATTAAAAATACTTTTGCAAATTTTCCGTGCTTCAGGATTGGAGAAGAAGATATTGAAATTTAATTTCTCTGTATTTTTTTTTAGTTTATAATTGTCGAGAAATGTATTGAAATTTAATTCTTCTGTATTTCTTTAGTTTATAATTTGGGAAAAATATATTGAAATTTAATCCTTCATTTATTTTTTTTTAGTTTATAGTTGGAGAAAAATATATTGAAATTTAATCTTTCATGTATTTTTTTTAGTTTCATTTTAGACATTATATTCGTTTATAATTCTTTAAATATATGGATATATGTAATGAATATTAAATACTCGTTATACGTATAAATTATAATTCAGGAAAGAGCAGACGGGAGGTGTAAAAAACCCGCAAGGGTGTACACGTGAAATAAATTACTACCACTATAAATTATTCAATTATAATTTATTATTTATAATAAATGATGAATGAAGAAAATTAATGTTTAGCATTTATTACAAATATCTATAATAAACTCTTATTATTTGCTGCATATTATACAATAAAAAGAAAATCCCTTGTAATATTTTAACTGAAAAAAAAAAGAAAAAAACATTTTATTTTAGGAGAACCTCGTGACGAGGAGTTTACCAGGGATACGCGCTTCCGGCCACGGTACACCAATTTTGTCGGCGAAAGTCGCACGGTAATTTTTCGAAACGCGCACGAGCGTTTCTCGTGTAAGGCTTGCTGCACGCCGAGGATCCGTCGTATCCGAAAGTACTGGGTCCACCTCCGCCACCTCCGAACTGTCCGTTCGTCGACCGCAGCATCGTTACCTGCAAGGCCAATTTAATGCTTCGAATTTTGTTCTCTTTTCTTTTTTGCACTCGCTATCTCGTTTTTTTTTTTTCTTCTTTCTCGCGTTCGCCGTGAGGCGATGAAGATTTTCCAATTTCTCGATCTTGTGACGTACGAATAGGTGTGTGCGACATATATATGTAAAAAAAAGTACATCTGTAAAACCGCGCGCGGATGATACCACGCGGTTTTACATCTACCGTTACGCACGACTTTATTCACCGTCTTGCTCACTCGTGAGAGACTTTCGGAACGGGTTCACCGTTCGATACGAGCCCGCAACTTACGTATACTTTTGTACTACGGGCCACCTATAAGTACACCCATATAATACTCCTGCAAAATATGATCGCGACCGATGAGCCTGCCACGAACGGCTCTCTTTCACCTCGATCGCGAGCAATGCAAATTCAAATCGATCTCTTGTCAAATTTATATAGAATTAATATAGAATTTGTGTAAAGGACAAATCGAATGTGTCATTCAAATAGAATTAGTAACAAAATTTATATAGAAGTTATATTAAAATAAAAATTGTATTTCTGTTTAATGGAAATCACATTTCTGTCAAACAAAAATCAACTTTCTGTCGAATAAAAATCGAATTCCTGTTTGATAAAAATCGTATTTCCATCAAATTGAAATGGACTTTGATGGAAGTTTCTCCTGAATTTAAAAGAATAACGATAGAGTAGGATAGAAACGATTGAAAAATCTTATAACTAAAGTCTTACCTGAAGAATCATCAGACCGATCACGCTCATAACTCTGCTGCGTCTCGAGCGAGAAAAGCAGAGACACAAAAAACAACAACACAACGAAAAATAGCAAACAACTCCACAAAAACACTGAGTCCTTAGTCACTACGATCGACGCTTCCGCATTTATCGCGTCCGAGCGAAAAAGCAATTAAGATTTTTTGAAACAAAAAAGTGCGAGCGCTTTATCAGAGGCTCAGGAGTAGTAGTACACTTCCGGTGTTTTAAAACTCGAACTTTTTCGTGTGCACTGTGTAATTGAGCCCACAGCTACGTTTTCTCTTCTCTTGTTCTTCGAAATATATATATATATATATATATATATATTTTTTCTCTTTACGAAGATTGCGATCACTTATTTTTCTACAATTTCATTTTTCATCGTTTTTAGGTGAAACGTGGTGATGGCAACGCGGCGCGTGACAGAAGTATCCTCGCCGAGCGAGGACGCTTTCATTACTGTGTCGGCTGTCTATAATCGGCCGGCGATGAAGCAAAACCTGCGAATGAGAGACCGCGTACGCGAGGAAAAACGTTTGTGTACTGCATCAAGGCACATGTGCGCATAGGGAAAGAGAGAAAAAGCGAGAGAGAGAGAGAGAGAGAGAGAGAGCGAGAGAGAGAGAGAGAGAGAAGGAAGCTGCTGTATAATTACTTCGATTATTTTTTATTCTTATTATTATTGTATAAATCTACGCAAAGACATTCAAATACATGTATACGTATGTTTATTTATTAATATTTCTGTATACATGGAAAAATTGTACAAAAAATCGAGACCGCGAGGAGAAGACTAAGAGAGTGAGAGAGAGAGAGAGAGAGAGAGAGAGAGAGAGAGAGAGAGAGAGAGAGAGAGTGAGAGAGAGAGAAAAGAAAGCTGCTACATAATTACTACTTCGATTATTTTATTTTTTATTCTTCTTATTATTATTGTACGTATATATATATATGTTTATTTATTAATATTTCTGTATGCATGGAAAAATTGTACAAAAAATCGAGACAGCGAGGAGAAGACTAAGAGAGCGAGAGAGAGAGAGAGAGAGAGAGAGAGAGAGGGAGAGAGAGAGAGAGAGAAAAGAAAGCTGCTACATAATTACTACTTCGATTATTTTATTTTTTATTCTTATTATTATTGTACGTATATATATAATGTTTATTTATTAATATTTCTGTATGAATGGAAAAATTGTACAAAAAATCGAGACAGCGAGGAGAAGACAGAGAGTGTGTTTGTGTGTGTGTGTGTGAGAGAGAGAGAGAGAGAGAGAGAGAGAGAGAGAGAGAGAGAAAGGCAAAACGGTGGAAGAAAAACGGCAAAGAGGCCTGAGGTTGAGGGGCAAGAGGAAAGGAAAAGCCAGAGGAAAAGAATTTCTTCTTTTTTTTTCTTTCCTTATCTTCTTCTCTTTCCTCATCTTTCTCTTCTTCTTCCTCCTCATCTCCTCCTTCCCCCTCCCGTTCCCTGCCGCTCGCTCTCGTTCTCCTTCTTCTTCCTCGAACGCATTGAGTAGGTCACTCGGTGGATACCGTTAGGGCACTTCCATTGATGTGTGTCACGAGGGCCCCGACGGAGTCCCCGTTCACCAAAAGGCAAAAACCTCCGAGAGCACGATAGAGAGAGAGAGAGAGAGAGCGAGAGAGAGAGAGAGAGAGTGAGAGAGTGAGAGGGGGAGGAGGATATTAAAACTCACGCGCCAGGAAAAGCGTATTTTTATCACATTATTAAGCTATACCACATACGCGAAGATACTCGATCTTTATCTTAGTCTCCATCTCTAATCGCACGTGATATATTTTCGGACTTTTTTTATAATCCCCTTCCCCGGGCGTAATCATTGTTACGTTATGAGTTACGCAAATGACCTTCGCCCCTTGCCGCCGGCTCTTCGTCTGCAAAAAAACCTCTCCAGTGCCTATCTAATTATTAATTTATTGTTTAATTAATTTATTAATTCATTAATCGTATCGTATACATCTGTGCGCTACGTTTAGCTCATGTTTATCGTCTATTGTACGTTTTTTATGTAAGAAAATGCGAAGAGTCGAAAAAAGCGACTTTTGTTTATACATTTTCGTTTAGTTTTTTTTTATTTGCTTAATTTGCGCTCGTTGTCTACTTTGCTGTGTATTTGTTTAAAATAAATCGTAATGTTTATGCGATCTTCGTATAATATCTTTGTTTATTGTAATTTTAATTAATTTTTTTTTTTTCACCACGTTTTTCCTACTTCTATCAATGATTGTAAACGATCTGTACCGTTATTTTTATGAGAATAAATCATTTTCAAAGCACATCTCAAACTCTTATTATTTATAATATCTTATAAAACAAAAAAGAAAGTCCCTCCTCCATTTCAATCACGGTATCTTCTTTTCTCTCGTTCGAATTGTGGATATTCGAGGAGCAGGAACTCTCGGTAAGTATCAGGAGAACATGAGAACGTAGGGGGTTGCGAACGAGAGAGCGCGGCAGAAGCGCAAGCTAACGCCATCTAGCGGCTTTTTGTGATAAACTCGTTGCACGGTCGGTAAGAAAGGTCGCGCGAACGATAATATTTTTCTACCTCCTCGCTACTCCTGTGCTCCTGATACATCCTGATATTTTCTCAACCGCAATATGGCCGTTCCCCGCAAGCGTTTAAACGCGCCGCGGAGTTTGAGAATTTCGGCATGAAAATACGATTTGTATCAGGAGAACATGATAGCCGAAGAGGTGTCGCGTCTACCTCCTTGCAACTTCTATGCTCCTGATACAAACTGAAATTTTCTCGAACGCCGTAGAAACATTTTTGCGCGAGTTTGAGAATTACGGCGTGAAAAGTTGATTTGTATCAGGAGAACATGATAGCCGAGGAGGTATCCCGAGTTTGTCCATACTACCTCCTTGCTACTCATGTTCTCCTGATACAAACTGAGATTTTCTAGTCCGTAATACATTTTGCGCGAGTTTGAGAAATTTCGGCATGAAAACTCGGTTTGTATCAGGAGAACATGACAACGTAGGAGGTATCGCCGCAAAATTTTTTTTTCCCGCCTTTTTTCTCGAAGTCGTTAAATTTTCAAACGAGAAGAAATTTTCGAATTCGAACCAAGCGAAGCGCCTTCGAAGTCGTAAGACAACCGATGGGAATGATTTTTTTTCCGTTGAACACGAGATTTGAGGAAACGAGGGAAAGGGTTTTTTTTCGCTTTAGAAAAATAGACAAGTGCTAATTGTTTTTAATTCATATTTATTTTTGCATTTTGCATATACATCGGGAATACATTATACATTATATATATGTATATATATATATATACACATGAGGAATACATAATATACTCTTAAGTGTTACATATTAATGGAAAAAACATTATATGTACATTATACATTATATATACGTCGCAAATACATTATATGTATATAATACATATATATATACACGGAGAGAATACATTATATATACCATTATACGTTATATATACGGATAGTGTAATTATATAACATATATATGCATTATATAATGTATGTCACGGAGAATAGTTTATATATATATATATATATGTGTGTGTGTGTGTGTGTGTGGACATTATCCATTTTATATATAGGTGGAGAATACATTATATATGCCGTTATACGTTATATATACGAACAGTGTAATTATATAATATATGGACTATATAATGTATGTGTCACGAGAAATAATTTAAATATATATATATTTATATATGTGTGTGTGTACATTATCCATTATATATAGGTGGACAATACATTATATATGCAATTATACGTTATATATACGGATAGTGTAATTATATAATATATATGGACTATACAATGTATGTGTCACAGGAAATAATTTAAATATATATATGTATGTACATTATATGTACATCATACATTATATATCCGTCGAAAATACATTATATGTATATAATACATATATATACACGGAGAGAATACATTATATATACCATTAAACGTTATATATACGGATATTGTAATTATATAACATATATATGTATTATATAATGTATATGTCACGGGGAATAATTTAAATATATATATATAGGTGTGTGTATACATTATTCGTTATATATATGTGTGTGTACATTATCCATTATATATAGGTGGACAATACATTATATATGCAATTATACGTTATATATACGGATAGTGTAATTATATAATATATATGGACTATACAATGTATGTGTCACAGGAAATAATTTAAATATATATATGTATGTACATTATATGTACATCATACATTATATATCCGTCGAAAATACATTATATGTATATAATACATATATATACACGGAGAGAATACATTATATATACCATTAAACGTTATATATACGGATATTGTAATTATATAACATATATATGTATTATATAATGTATATGTCACGGGGAATAATTTAAATATATATATATATAGGTGTGTGTATACATTATTCGTTATATATATGTGGAGAATACATTATATGTACCATTATACGTTATATATACGGATAGTGTAATTATATAACATATATATGCATTATATAATGTATGTCACGGAGAATAGTTTATATATATATATATATATATATATATATATATATGTGTGTGTGTGTGTACATTATCCATTATATATAGGTGGACAATACATTATATATGCAATTATACGTTATATATACGGATAGTGTAATTATATAATATATATGGACTATACAATGTATGTGTCACAGGAAATAATTTAAATATATATATGTATGTACATTATATGCACATCATACATTATACATCCGTCGAAAATACATTATATGTATATAATACATATATATACACGGAGAGAATACATTATATATACCATTATACGTTATATATACGGATATTGTAATTATATAACATATATATGTATTATATAATGTATATGTCACGGGGAATAATTTAAATATATATATATAGGTGTGTGTATACATTATCCGTTATATATATGTGGAGAATACATTATATATGCCATTATACGTTATATATACGGATAGTGTAATTATATAACATATATATGTATTATATAATGTATGTCACGGGGAATAGTTTAAATATATGTATATTTACATTATACATTATATGTTCAATATATACGTGGAGAATACATTATACGTTATATGTATATAGAGAGTGTAATTATATAATATATATTATATAATGTATATGTCACGAGGAATAGTTTATAGTATATTACGATACGAGTACGAAAAAAACTCTTTTTAAGGAGTGTGGCGTTTGCAGCACGAGCAAAAGGCGAGTGTGCCAATCACCCGAGTTTAGAAAAAGTTTTTCCGTCGAGTATTGTACCAAATTTTATTTTACGAGCTGTGACAATGGGGTTTTTAGCATGCGAAGCGTGCGTAAAGGGGCCATTATCATCGTATCGAATGATAATAACATACGTATATTATAATACTTAAGATGTTGATGAAAAATATATATATATATATATATATGCGCATTATATGAAAATTATACATTAAATATACGAGAAGAATACATTAGAAGTTCAATATACATTATATATATACGTAGAGAATACATTATATGTACATTACAAATTATATATATACGTGGAGAATACATTATACGTTATATATACAGAGTGTAATTATTTAATATATATTATATAATGCATGTCACAGGGAATAGTTTATAGTACATTATGATACGAGTACGAAAAAACCCTTTTTAAGGAGTGTGCGGTTTGCAGCACGAGCAAAAGGCGCGTGTGCCAATCACCCGAGTTTAGAAAAAGTTTTTTCCAACGAGCGCAGTCATTGATACGCCACGAATATTTCACGCGCAATTCGCTAATTTGTCAAAAAGCGATTTTACAAAATTGTTCGTGTTGAGCAAAATTTTTCGAACTGGCCTATCGATCCAGCAATTATTTTCTTTTTCTTTTTTTGCAATCTCCGAGATTACAATATTCACATTCAGAAGATTATTTTCGAGTTATCGGGCATGTAACGAGTTTTATTCGGCAGTGATAAGAGTTCGGTGTGAAAGTATCCAAGTGGACACGCGCAGTGTCTATGCTTGTTTTCAGAATTTTTATGAAGTGTCGGCACAGCGGTATGGCTGCGATCTACAACGAAGACTTTCTCCCGGAGAGCGACGTGTGTGGGTGGCCAGAAGAATTGAGACCCGAAACACATGCCCAATCTGCGCCATAAAGGGAATCTGAAATAAATATTAAAAAAGAATAATAAAATACGAGATATTATATCTCTGTAATAACAATCCATTTTGCGTTCCTCAATTTTATGAACGAATTTTGTACACTGTGTTGTACAAAAATTGTAATATGATAAATTTCTTATTAAGATTTCGTAAAAAATACCCAAGGCTTTTTTTTACATCTTGTGACATGTTCAATAAACTACCAAAATTACAAAAAAAAACCGGTAAATATGAATAACAGTTAAAGATTCAATGTACCTGGCCAATGACTATCCATCCCACAGCTCGATCTGATTATTGGCCGGATCATCCCTCGGTACAGCACAAACTGAAATGTTTCGGGGCCCGAAGTTCCAGCCATTGTTCCTGATTCGGCACGTACATCTCCGCTGGCATTCGTTCCAAGCCCAACGACTGCGGCGAACCGTTCTCGTTCGTTCTATTCGCTGCGACACATCGACAATAAAATATAAACGAAACGTCGAAGAATATTTTTTATTGGCAGCCTAAATTAAAAATCACTCACCCGGTGGCTTTTCCATTGTGATAGCTTCGCCGGGATGTCGCAAAAGTAAACGTCCGACACCCTCGCAACGTCGCAGAACTTCGTTCTTCAGCAAATGATTTCTAACTTCTTGCAATATAATGGGACACTCGGTGATCCAGGTAGCGACGAAGGCAAAATCTGTCAGCAGTTGAAGAGCGCCTCGCTCACTGCGCAAACAAAATCAATTTTTTTTTTATTCGAGCGCATATTAATCGTAAAAGTCTCTTGCGAAATGGTCAGATTTTTCAACCGTTTGGAAAACACTCGCCTGAATTTAATTCGGTGCAGATAAATATAATCGAGCCAAGCTTCGCACATTATTTTCAAAATCATGTTCGATATTTCGTGGTCCTGTATTACCTCCAGAACGGGCAGTAAAATTTTGTCTGTAAAACACGAGAATATTATTCGTGATTAATTAGAAAGTTTAAGTCATTAGTCGAAATTTTTTACTGCACTAAAAGTTAAATAGCGGATTCAAAAATAAAGATAATTGAATTTCCCAAGTGGCATTTTAAAGAGGACACGTTTACCTTTATTTTGCTTTTTTAGAAAATTCTCTATGATTTTTTTTCGCCCCGGTACGCACTTTTGAAAGTAGCCATTTTTTGGCTATTTCTTGGCCGTCGAAAATTAACTGCAAAGTTTGTGGAAAATTTTTTCCTCGGTTCTTTCCATGGTAAACTTAAAAAGGATATCAAAACCTACATTTTTCTTTTTTAGAAAGTCTCGTACGATTTTTTTTCCGCCCCAGTATTGCATTTTTAGCTAAGTCATGTTTTAGAAAAAAAAATGCGTCATCGAAGAACTATAGGATTTCAGAGGAAATGTCAAGAGAGTAAAAAGTTGCATGGGCTCAAACTAGAATCTTTTGGCTGGCTAGAATCTTTGTTCGACATTTTTTTTACCTTTTTTGGTTGGAATTTTGATAAGCGGAGACGCTCCACTTGGGAATTACAGGGTCTAGGACAATATATTAAGAAAGAATATTTGTTTATATTTTTCTTTCTAATTAACTACAATTTTTTCAGATTTTTTTAAATTTTTGAAAATAAAAATGAAAAGAATCTAAAATAGTACCGAGATATATTCCGACGTAGGTGCTTGGTTCCAAAAGCGCCGCGGAGCTGCCCTTGCTCCAATAATTCGTGCGCGGAAAGCACATGTGCAAATTTGCCAAACTTATGATCCGGCAAATTGTTGCCAAAGTTCTGATGCACCTGGACGGCGCAACCTGCAAAGTTTTCACAAATGACGAATAGATCTTTTTGGGTTGCTGGTTTAAAATTCATTTACGAAAAATACGTCCAATGTTTGGAACGACGAACGAGTTGATTTTTCTTAAAAGAATGTCCGAAAGACGCGAATCTTTGGCTTGATCTTTGGCTTTAGGTATACTACTCAAAGATTGCCACTGAAGATTGATAAGTGCGTGTACATGATGTAAAGAGAAATAATATGCAAGGGAGGACCACGTGTAAACCACTCTCGAAGATAATACGCTGGCAATAAAACTACAACGACCTTTAGCAATTGAATGTTAGCGTTAACTTCGGAAACGATTTTTCCTCGCATTTTCCCGCAAACGTAGACCTGGACACTGATGTCATCAACCGCCAGTGCATTCGTATGATCAGCGAGCTAAGGTAAAGGAAAAAAAATAAGTTGACTAGGCCATGAAGATCGGAATATAGGAGCCCGAAGTGACGAATTCAGGCTCCTGTATGGCAGTGTTGGACATTAATCAATTAAACTTCCAATCAGTTCATTAATTGACTACAAAAGTAATTGCAATTAATTATTAATTGCATGTTGCAATCAATTTATTTGGATTAATCTATGTTAATTAATTGTTAATCTTTAGTTACCCTAGCAATTAAATTTTGCCCAACACTGCTGTATAGTTAATCTGACCAAGACCAACCTTCAGATACGACAATTCCTCGAGGGAATTGACAACGTCACTTTTAACCAAAAGAAAAAAGTTGTCGAGGTCCCAGGTATGGGCTATCAGTTTGGATTCTTCCATGGCCCACAAACGCATCGTGTGTACCGAATGATCCAGCCTGTGCAAGACAATTATTTGCTCGGACAGAGGAAGTTCCAGAAGTGGCGCACCTACCACCCATTCACCACCGATCTCGCACTCGTTGCTCAGTGTCACCAGCAACTGGAATACCTCCACAAACATTTGGCCAGTGTCAGTTCCCTGAAACGCGAGCATCATCTAAGACTCGCTGCGTTCTGCAGAATCTTGGCAATTTCGAAAACTCAAAAAGGAAACATTTTCGATCGTTATTTTGATCGAGATAAAAATTATTAGTTACCTCGGGTGAGCACGATGTTGAACGACACTCGAATGACGATATGTAAGCAAGTCTGAAAAGTTGATCCCAAGCAGTGATCGTAACATGACAGCCCAATGCGTCACACAAATTCTGCAAGGCAGGTCTTACACTTGATGAAACTGGAAAAGAACATGTACGTTGTCACACGATTGGAAAATAATCAGCTCTTTGTGTCATATCCATTGGCATAGCCCACACTTGACTCAATTGCCAAATTTGAATATTTAATTTGATCCAGAGAGGAGATAAACAGAGAGAGAGAAAAAAGTATTACAATAAACAGAAGGTAGAGCGTTATATTTCTCAGGCACGATGGTAGACTGACTGGCTCAGCTAAGGCTTGGCAATTAATGAAATAGTATTAATGTGCCAACTTTCGTGCAATTATATTCCAAAAGATTATGAGTATTAAAATTGTATTCCAAAAGGTTACGTTGATGCTACTATGTCAGAAACTTTCACGCAAGTGCCAACAACAACTGTACAAAGTTTCAACTCAGTCGGACGAACGATGCGCCAACGCATAAAAGACGAACAGATATTAATTTTTATATATTAGATTACGAAATTGCGAAGGAGTTCAAGTTTTATTGAATGATTTTTTTCACGCTTGCTTGGGTGGAACTAAAAATTAATCGATTATTTGGGTTCAATTGTTTGGGATTGCGTTGTTTTTGGGGGAGGCAAGCGTGGGCGTTCCGTTGATTTATCCACCTGGATAATATCCTTACAGTTCATTCCTTGTACAAATTGATGCAGCCAGTCTTTGAGATGATAAGCTCCCTGGCTGTGTCGTGCTGCGAGTGCCTCCCTCGACCACCACAAAACGACGTGGTCCAAGATACTCGAAACCGCACCCCACGTCACTTGCTGATAATAGTCGGATACCATACGCCTTGCTTTTCTCTTGATTCTCACTTCACCTTTGAAAGCAATCCAAAAGAAATGACTTTCCGATTTTCGATGTTTATGGCCCATAGGCTTGGCGGAGTTAAGCTTGGACTTTACCGTTTCTCTCTTTCAGGCAATTCGGACCCAAAAGCTCCACGGAAATATCTTTGACAACGTTCAGCACAGTATTGACGTATTCCGTTTGTGTCTTAACAAGAGCTTCGATACTCTCGACGTTCGCTTGGTCTAAATTGGCCACCGAATGACTGACGACTGGTGGCGTCATGTGTTTTGTCAACGCCCTTGAATGATACGATGCGATTATCGATTCGTGCTGATAAACTTCATCATGACGTCGTATGAAAATAATTTTCGTATACCGGTAAATCTCTATACTGGAATTTTCGGATATTTCGACGTCCGGTGATTCGGCAAATTTGTGATTCTCGTCATTGTTGGGCTCGTAATTGGCTAGAAGACAGTCGATCAGTATGTGGCAGTATTCTTCGGCGTGGCATCTCGCTAATACCTGACGACAAACGATCATTCGTTATTCGCTAAGATCCAATCAATACAAAATTTATATCAAATCAAATTTATATCAGATCCGGAGCGCGGAAGGTAGAAAAGTGGACCGCCAAAAAAATCTTTTAAAACTTAAATTAACTCCTTATGTTTCGATTCTAAAGGCGTCAAGTTAAATAAAAATTGAGATAAAGTTGAAAAAATATGTTGAATGTAAACATCTTCGCCAACGAAGAATTTTGGCCTAAACATGTTTCAGAAAAGTATGCAAAATGCAAGAAAAAAATAATTGTAATGCCCGAGTCGAAATTCACGAAAATAATCGTGTCGTTTTCGAACGAAATATCGGTGTGAAGTTGCCCTGCTTCGAGAGAAATAGAATTTCCTCCCCCGCTCTTCCCTAAAGCATAAGCTGTCACGAAACTCCATAACAGGAAACGCACCTGTAAAATATTCGTCACCGACATTTTCCTCAAGAGTTCCAACATCGGTGGGCAATCGTTTGTAAACACATTGATCCCTGGATTCGTCATGCGATGATCCAAGTCCAGCATCTTGTTGTACTTGATCACAAATCTGTGACAAAAGAACAATCAAAACTATCAGCTATCGGTTGAAGATAAAAAAATCTATCAATGTACTCGCTCGTTACCGAAAAATGATATTCAAAAATTCATCGGAATTGCATTCCGTGACGTCCAAAAGTAGATGCCCCGTTATTTTCGCCACAACGTTTAATCCGCTTCGTAAAGAATTTGACAAATGTTCCAATTTGTGCTTGAACACGGAATGCGATGAATCCGCCTGGCCCATAATGTCTTCGTACTTCTGAATCAGATCTTCCAAGCTACCGATCAACAGCTCCATTATCTGTAAATCAATTGATCAACGAATTTTCAGATATTTCTCTTCAATCCAATACACAGCTAAAAAACAAACAAAAAAAAAAAGGAATAATCTTACTTGTTCGTCGTAACGAGTCGCGTCTTCCACATCGTTCATTATCAACAAAATGTCTCGCACGTGTACGTTCATAATTTCCATCAAGTTCAGGGCATCGTTGAACCATTTATCGAGTAAAGAATTCGAAGTTGGCAGCCATTTTGTTATGTTTGATCTGTAATTAGTTTCCATGGGGCTAATCTTGCACGAATACCCGTGCAAGTAATGGACAAAATCCTCAAGGGCAAATGTCACTAAACTCGAAAAGGAATCGTTCCAATCATACATTGATTGTTGTCAATTGAAAATGAACAAAATACGTCTCTTCCCGATAACGTATCGTCAACACTTCATCGTTGTATTTTCGACAAGTTGCCACACGCGTCAAGCACGTGCAATCGAATCCGACAGACCTCACTCTTTTTGGATGAGAAGGTATCACTGGTACGCAGCTGTCCATTGTAGGACGAATAAACAGAGAATTTCGTTGCCAGGGTGACTGATCGCGCATGTCCGGTTCTCCAAACTCTCAGACACACGAATCCAAGTACAGGAATTAAAAACGCTATCCGTCAGTCAGTCACGAAACTGTTTTACACGTAAAGATTGACAATAAATGGAAGACTCCAGTAGCGCGATTTTCTAACTCGCAACGAAAGTTTTCGCTAAAGTTAGCTCGCGACAGTCAATGAGAGGCGCCCTTTTCTGCCGTAATTATCCATGCGATTGGCTATTTCTATTCGACAAGGAAAAATGTCTCTACCGTGTTAAAGAATCGCGCTTCAGCTTTCATAATCTTTCCAATTGTATCTCAATTATTTATTATCACGTTACACATATGCCTCGTAATTCTATTTTATTTTATAAATTGACGTATACTGGCGTTCGTTAAAAATCTAGAAAAAAAAAAAATAACTGTCCACACGACACCAAACGCGGGATTCCTCACCAAAACTTCCAAGGCGCAATAATTCGACGCTTCTGTTGTACGACAATGATCGCAAGTTTACACGTAACGTTAGGCGACGTAATATTAAAGAATACAGGAAACAGAGTGAGAGTCATTTGGTGGGTTGTCATATTCCAACGTCGCGCTAAAAATAAGAGCAAACGAGCTAGACAAAATTGTTTTACGATCAAGCGTCATGAGAGAGAGAGAGAGAGAGAGAGAGAGAGAGAGAGAGAGAGAGAGAAAACTCGCACAAATGTCAACTTTTTTTTTCGCATAACAATGTGAGATTGGTGGATAACAGTTGGGTTTAAATCAGTGCATACCGCACACGAAAAGTTGGGTTGTCCGCAATTTCCCTGTGTTCTACGTGCAAGTGCGCGATGCGACAGTGCATTAAGGAAAAAATCGCATCTCAGCAACCGGAAGTGGTGGAGCGACAAGAGTTGGGTTGAAGTCCGTTGAAATTCGCACGGGCAGACGACGGAATATTCAAATTAGTAATAGTAACATTCTGAAATTTACAACGCTGAAGTTTGCATCGTTGGAATGAAAGGATTTTTTTTTTTTAAGCCGGGCAACCACTTTAGATGCTTCAAAAAAAATCATTTTTTTTTTAAATTTCATAGATCGTTAGCAAAATATATTAAGAATACACCCTGAAAACAACGACGATGAGGACACGCCAAGGGACACAGCCGATTACACCTTAATTAATGCATGAAATAACTTGAAAAAATTACCAGAGATGTATGAAAATATGAATAAATTATTGTCAGAGTTGCGGAAATTTCCGTTTTTTTTTCACACATAAAAAAAAATCCAAAAAATCTAATTTCCGGTCTCCTAAAGTGCTTGCCCGCCTTAATTTTATTTTATCACTGCCCTTGTTTTTTTTTTTTCCACAAATTGTGGTCGTAAGTTTCCGAAACGAATACGTAGAGAAAGGTTTCAACAATTTCCACATACCTAAAACGGCGAAAAAATGAATTTCAGTAATTCTGGAGAATTTTCATTGAATACCAACGATGGAAACATCAGCGTCATTGAAATCGAGTTTATGTTACGAAAATGTTCAAACTCGTGTGATCGAAAAACGAAAGCAGTGAAAAGACAAAACGTATGTGTGTGTGTGTGTGTGGCGAGTGGAGGGCAGCAACTCGTGATATTTCTTTTTGTTCTTGGTCAAACGGTAAGCTTTCTTCAAGGTAACGCGTCGTCTACTTCACCTCGCATGCGTGAGTTATGTTCGATGGATTGGCTGGCTGAAGACCGTTGAACTGAACGAGCACCAGTTCGTACGTGACGATCGTTCCGGCTACCTTTTTTTTTTTCACAAAATTGCCAAAACGTTAACTCTGTTATTCAGGAAAAGAAAATTAAGATGACAGGCGACAACGTTATAAATATTTTTGTACAACTAGCTAGCGGGTGTCAGGTAGTACGAAAAGGCTTGGGGGCGGGGTTTGGGAATTAGAAATCAACAACGATATGATATTGGCCTAATCGTACTTACGAAGGTACTTACTGTAAGAACGAGGCTACGCGTGATCGAGAAAAACTTCATTCCGGTCAGGCCAATGTTGTCGGTTGTCACTTGCATCAGGAATCTCACCACCTGATTGCAAAATTGACAGGCACAATTGATTATTCGCGAAAGATTTGTGGTTTGACGCTTAATCGTCATCAATCAAATGTCAGCTCGTTGTGCACAAAGTGCGTGTCAACGATTTTTTTTGTTCCTCTTCTGTAAAAACGAAGAACGAAGAAATATTCGATAAATCGACGTACCTCGTTGGAATAACTGGATCCGGAAACACCGTACAAAATAGGCGCGGGAAGCAAAGACTCGTCGTGTACGGCGGCAGCGTAAAGCGATACGGCGGATGCCCGTGCAAGCAAGAATCCAAATGAGAAGCAGAAATAAATGGTCTTCATGATGCTCGGCAACGGACTGATTGGAAATAAAACGACAGTATTTTAAGCACGATACTTATAAAACGAATGAAATTTACTGCACGAACGAGGCGCTCTTCTACCGGAAGTGATCGCATTTTTACTTTTTTTGTTTTTCATTGACAGAAGAAAAAAAAAAAGATGAATAAAAACTTTCTTCGATAAATACTTGAAGGAGTTGAGCAGCTGAATGCAGATGAACCAAAGATTCGTCCCGAATGAGAGTAGAATGATACCGGATATGTATGCGTCGACGCGCCTCGTCAGCGACGCGAGACGATTGTAGTCAGTTCTCGCCTCGGCCCACCACCATTCCGGCATCGCCTTCGCAACGAGACAACCCTCGATCGTTAAGAATTTCAGCGAAAAAAAAAAAAAACAAGAAAATTCAAAAGTTCGCTAAAGAAAAAAAACATCAGATCCAACAGGATTGTACTCTCTTGAAAATAAATAAAATATACCAAAAAAGACGGAGGCTAAAGCGTCAATTTCACCTTTTCTCTTATCGCGTAGAGACGATTGTTCAATTGGCGAAACTGATCGGTTAGAGCGCTGCTCAAAAGAATGAGAAATAGATCCATGAAGTTCCATGAAAAGGTACTGAGTACGTTGCTCAATTGCACGACTATTCCTTTCCACAAACTGTACGCGGTTCTACTGAAAACCTTGAAAAAATAAATAAAAAAACAACAATTTACATTGCCTTGTTCGTAAAAAATTATCACATTTCTTATATTTTCTTCTTCTATCGATCGAACATACCTGCGGGAATTGTGACTGAAAGTACGTGGCTACGATATCGGTATCGCCCCGGAGGTAGGCACACTTGAGGGCGCTGACGTATGCCGATACAATCGAGAGAGAGTGCTCCACTGGAAAGTAAAAAATGAAATTTGTCAAAATGGAGGAGAAAGTGAAGTAAAAGTTGACCTTTTGATGAATAATTTTTTTGTTAATGTTGATAATAAAGTTTAATGATTTGTACGGGTTGCTCAACACTGTAACTTTCCTGTAGAATCAACAACATTGTTCGCTATACATTGACAAAGTTCGAGCGCTCCTATTGGAAATAGTATATCGATACGACAATCTTGCTCCAATCGTATTGAATTTCTTGCTCAATTTTAATTCTTATGCCTACATTTCTTTTTTGTCTGACTCTCTTTTATTTCCATTCCATATGGATTGCCAGATATTTCTCTCTCATCCGCGCTTTCCGTGGCTTTTTTTTTAAATTTCTTTTCCTCCATTTTGATGGATGCCATTGTCATCGTATTTTCCTCCCTCAGGCATTTCTCAAGCCACCATCCCTCCATCTTCATAACTTTTGGATATTTTTCAATTGAATCTTCTCATTGAAATGGAAATTTTTGGAAAATTCTACACGGGGAGAATTAAATGTTAAAAATTACCGTGCATAGTAACGGTAACCAGATGACAAGCCTGAAACTTCGCTTATTATTACTGAGTAAAACACAGATTTTCACGAAAATAAAATAAAATTTCTTCTTCAGATAGAAAATTTTGCCAGATTTTCTAGTAAATTTTCATGTGTAACAAAATACGCAAAACTTAAATTTAAAAATTATATAATATCAGCGAAATTTTACTCTGCATTTTATTATTTTATGCCTTTGAAAAATGTCTATAAAAAACGTATCGTCTTTATAACAGTTGTTTTAAGATTTATTATAAAATTTAATGAGTGTTATAGGACAAATGTATTGTGCTCTCGGTAAAAATTATCGTGCGCCCTACCCTTCTTGCACAGTAAAATTTTAGCTACGTATTTGAAATTTTCTGTAACGTGAGTTAAAAAACAAACTTGTCGCATACGAATTATTGTGCTTTTCTCACTTGTCACCACATTGAAATATATCACGGTAATTTTTACCGTGAAATTCACGACAAAAATTACTTTTTAATTCTCTCCGTGTAGAGTGCTTTTAAGGCCGGATCCTGAATTAGAAGGTCCAAAAAATCGATTTTTTTTAAATTGTTTAAATCTATTCCTGATGTATCTAAGAATGTCTAGACAAAGTTTTATAGCCCAATTCGAAATATTTCCAAAGATACAGCACTGAACGTAGTGGAGTGTCGAGCAGGTATACGGGCGCTCGGGCAGTTAGGGCGCCCGTTTTCTCGAGTTTTCGTTTTTACGATTTTTCTAATTTGGCGTACCTGATTACAAAAAAAACTAGAAGTCCAATCGAAACAAACCAAAGCTTGTTCCCTTCAGTATCGTTTTCTTTTCTATTTGAAGTAAAAACATTGTCGAAAAAAAAATTCTTAACAATTTTTTTAGCAAGTTGAAATAATTTTTTTTTTCACAAAAAGCACATTTTCTACTTCAAACCCGAAAAAACATTCAAATTTCAAAAAAAAAATCGTTTTTTTTTAGTTCATATAGAAGAAAAATATGTCACAATTAAAATGGTTTTTGTTTTTTTTTTGTTTCAGATGAAAATTACGAGCTCCATTTGTCACGCCGCATGGAAACAGCAGTGGCACGAATGTGCATAAAAATCGGTTGCCTGTTGATATTTTTCTTTAAAAAAAATTGTTCTCTTATGTTCAGACATGTAATAAAATAATCTGAAAATTTCGCTAAACTTGCTTTTTTTTTTTACCCGAAAAAAATTCCTCAAAATATCGATTTTTCGAACCGGCTAATTCAGGATCCCGCCTTAACCGTCGTACTTACGCAACGCGAGGGTCATGATTACTCCCGTGATGATTTTAAATCTCGTTGCAAGGCTCAGTTTCGACGCTCGACGATGACGAGGTGCCAATTCTCGTTCAACTTTTTCCCAATACGAGGCAAATCTCGGCCAATTCATCGCGAGACGAAAGAACAGAACGTTCGTCACGAAGGAAGTTCCCACGAACACGAAGCTCGCTGAGTAAGAGCGAAAAAAGTTTTAAAAAACATGTATTTGATTATTTGTCGTCCGATAAATAAATTGTGTGCAATGTTATATCGATATGGCAACACGTCATACTCATTTTTGCCGACGTGATGCCGGTTGTCGCAAGACGCAGTATGCTGCATATCAAAAAAACAATGGAGCTCACGAGCGACAAACAGCAGTACAAAATCTTGAAGCTCCGCCATGTGAATCTGCAATTGTTTGTCAATTCAACGCGGCTTTATCGTTTACATAAGATTCGTAAGAACTTCCGGAGGACAATACCTAAGATGAGAAGTGTCCGGTTTGTTGACTCCGCTCACTGGAAAAAGCGCGAAACACTGTGCCAATGTAATAATCGGCCTGAGAGCGGCGTGAAGACTTTCCGTGGTTTGCACAAAGTTTCCGGTCGCCGTTAGCACGGGAGTCGTCACTGGAATTTTTTTTTCCTTCGTCCATTATATATATATATATATGTATAATCTTTTTTTTAAGGCCTTATATAAGCGAAAAATTTCAAAATTTTTCATTTTTGATTCCATTAGCCTTAACGGTTAGGAATATTTTAAGCTTTACAGAATTGAAAAATTCCAAAAATTGTTAAATTTACAGCATTTAGAGCGCGAACTTCAAAGCCGTTTTTCCAACGATTCACTTTTTTGAACCTTGCGAAAGTTCTAACTCTTGAACGAAGGTTCATATCGCTTTGAAATTTTTACAAAATATTCTTAGTATCATCGCCTGTCGTGTGAACCACAGAAACAAAAATTTCAACGACACAAAAAAAATAAAAAAAATAAAATACCGACCGAAAATTGAGTAAAAAAATTTTAAGTTTCGAATTTTTATTATAATAATTAAAAAAAAAATAATATTGTTGGTTCACACTGAAGATACATTCATTATGCAATTATATGTTCATTTTTTTTTTTTTTGAAGACACCCACATCCATGCCGAGAACTTTCACCATCAACGCGCGCGCAAAAAAAAAAATACATTGCTTTATTACGTTATATCTCCGCCATTTGTTAATATTTCTGATTTTTTTTTTTTACATATACTTAACCATGTGCATAAATGATCTGTAAAAAAAAATGTTGTCAATATATGCGTAATTTTTTTTTTCAACCGCGTCTAGAAAAGTACGTTCGAAAATCGGCGAAATCGCGTATATGAGGCCTTAAACTTCTAGATCAAAGGATTGTACCGACTCACTATCAGTTATCAGCACGTCAGTATTCAGATTGGCGTATTTCCTCGGTCGCGAATTGGCCTCGGCTACTCTAAACGTCAAAAGTGCGATGTCGAAGCCAAAAAAAAAAAGCAATTATTATTTTGCACCCACGACAATATCGTTTCGAAATTAACGCCTATTTTTCAATCGCACAAACGCATCGTTTTTATCCTCGTAACAAAACGTCCAATGAAATATGACGTTTTTCTATATAAAAAATATTTAAAAAAAACATAAAAGGAATTTTGTCTCCCGAGAATGAGGAATTCACTGTTGGTATCTTCTTGGCCGGAAATCCGAGGCGTAACTGACGATGTAACGTGGTCGAATGGCGATTTGTGTTATTGAGAGCTCTCGTTATTCCGGAGGTATTATTCCTCGCGTTATCGGGCGTCCCCTACAAAACGCTAAAGTGGCGAAAGAAGGAAAAACATCGCGGAGGATGCGTCCGCAAACATTATGGAAAAGTTCAATAAGAAGGGGCTCTCTTTATAATCGTCCTCGTTGTCGACATCCGTAACCGCGAACAAGTACCCAAGTGTCCCTGTCTGTCTTGCAAAAAAAAAAAAAAAAAAAAAAATCTTATCGTTCCAAGCCGCGGATTATTCCGAAGGATTCTCCGAAGAGCAGAATTTTTTTTTCTCCGCTCGAACGAGAAATAAAAATCGACGAGGAAAAAACTGTGACGAGGTCAACGCGATACGATTGTTGCATAGGGCGGAGGGAGAAAAATGCTATAACTATAAATTCGTAATGTTCGATTGCACTCTCGTTTTGTGACGTTTTTTGTTTTGTTTGTTTGTTTGTTGTCGAGCATTGAATCGGAAGGGAAAAAAAATAAAGTTCGAACGATAGACCGAAGAAAAGGAGTTCACGGTTGGATGAATCGCGAGAAGAAAGTTGCTCGATATACTTGCTTCACTCGGTACGAAGGGGATGAATATTCTTGGCTGAGCATCCACACGGGAGTTAGAACGCCTCGCGTCTCGGCCTCTTTATCCTCGATTTGATACGAATGTATCACTACCATTTTTTTTTCCATTAATTTACAACCGTCAAATTGGCTGTCGTTGCTACATCGCGAGACTTCGGCAATTCCTGAACAAGAAAACAAATATTTCAGTTCGAATGAGAATATTCAATATTCAATGAATAAATAATTTATATATGAAATATTTAGTAAGTGAATATTTTTAAAGTTTTGAGAATACTTGGCATAAGTGTCAAGCACTCTACAAATATCTACAATTAAATTCGTCAAGTAATTTTTAATGAAGATTCATAAAAATATATTCATTGAATTAAATAATTTATACCCTCATAAAAGTGTCATGAATATTATTTTGACGTGAATTTAATGATATTCGTGTCAAAATGAATATCATTAAATTCCAAACAAACCCAAACAAACCTCAAATTTCACGTTTCTACCTTTAGCGGTTCAGGCTGGGCGATGATAAGTCAGTCAGTCAGCCAGGACTTTGCCTTATAAATATAATAAAAATGTCAAGTGGTCTTAAGTAAACATTCATTAATAATTAATGTATCCCTTTATTTTATAAATCTATGACTACTCGCTATAAATTCAATCACATCTAAATAAATTTCTGTGCAGTATTATTTTATTAAATTAAGCATTCATAAAATGAAGACATAAATTAAGAAAATAATTAATATTCGTATAAAGCATTTATATGAATATTCACTTATTATTATAATACGAATATCAATTATTTTTCATTCCTTCATTTTGTTCGTTTCTATTTTATGAATTTTCATTTACGGCTTGATAAAATATGACAATAAAATTATTATTCACTTTCAATAATGATTTTATATCGTTTAATTTTCATCCATTATAAATAAATAAATAAATAAATATTTTCCCCAATCAGTCTCGCAATTTCACGCACCAGCAATGAAATTACGAATATCAGATGAATTATTTTATATTTCAATATATATCGAATAATTTATCCCGATAATTTTTGCTATTCCTTGTTTTTTTTCTCTTCGCGCCCACTGACCCTTCATCTATAATAAATATTTTATTCACTTGTTTTTTTTTTTTCATCACATCCGGGCGATTTATTGGAATGAAAATCGCGAGAACGGTCTCGTGTGTCGCGGGACAATTGTTAATTCTACGCAAGGGCGCGAAGTTGAAAAGCGACTGAAGTGCAGCTTGATTGTTGTGAGGCAGCGCGGGAAGATATCGAGGATTGTTTTCATCCCTGTATGCACACACATATATATATATATATATATATTAGCAGCGAGCTCATCGCGCGATTAATCTCACGCGACATGTAAATGACATGGGTACCGCAATCGTGAGCGACATGTTTATAAACGCGATAATATTTTCGTCACGAGATTCACAGCCACTGCGCACTTGACAGCGAATTACTAGACTTTGCTGGCTATTCGATTCGATTCATTCGATTCGACTAGGCCGCAACCTGAGCCATTTACCCTCGTATCCAAGATTCCCGTGGATCCGTTGTCCAACTTCCGGTGAAACTTTGTTCAAGCTAATTGACAAGTTTCTTCGAGTCGATTAATATCTTCCTATCGTCAGTCCAATTTTCCGTGAATTCAATCACAATCGACGCGACGATACGCTCAACGATGCAACGTCGCTAGAAAAAAAAAAAAGGGAGAAACTAATGAAAGCTCGGTACACTGACAGAAAAATTCTGTTTGATATTAACTAGATGCGTCTGATTTTTTTTTTTTTAATTAACTACATTTTTCGTGAAATCAAATTTTTCCTATTGAAATTTTTCTGTTTTTTTTTTTTTGTAATTCAACGTCAAACCCGACTGGACGAATCTCGTAAAGTTTTTCTAAAGTGTCAAATGTGCTAAACGTGGAATGTTGATTAAAAACGACGAGGAAAGAAGCTCGTGTTTAATTTTACGTTTTATTAAACGTCTTTCGTCGGCATTTTTTATTTCGGTGGCGCAAAAAAATTCGACCGCTTGAACTGTGAGCAATGGTAGAACAGTAACAAGTGTAACAGTCGTCGTTATGTCATTATTGATTTAGACATTCCTATGAATAATTGATTTTGCGAGCTTAACAAAACTCGCCGCGTAAACAATGAGTCAGCTTGGAGTTTCTATGTGTATGGCCTTGTACGTACGTATATATATATATTCATATAAATATCAAACGATCCGTTGGATCAACGGGAACATGTGTGCGAAAAATAAAACCTAGCCTTAAACGACTTGGATGGATATCGAAGAATCGCAAAAATTCTTGAAAATTTGACGATATTTCTTGATAGAATAATAATACATGAATTATTAGAGAATTTTTCACTAAATGATTTACTAGTTATAAACATATGAATTTAACAGAAAATTTGGAAGATGTTCTCGAAGATTTCGTGAAATTAACTTTCTCGTCAAGGCTTTTCGCTGACAATGGAGTCGGCGATAAATTCTCACAAGCCAAAATTGCGCAATGTTTAACGCCGACCGTGCCGGTCAAATGGTATTTCAATAATGGACGTTCAAACGTGTCTTTTTGTCTCGCGTTGATGACACACAAGCTACTCAAAAGGGTGTGCTTTCGTGCTGGACGAGTGTGAAACTTCCACAACACGAGAGTGAGAGAGAGAGAGAGAAAGAGAGAGAGAGAGAGAGAGAGAGAGAGAGAGAGAGAGAGAGAGAGAGAGAAAGAGAGAGAGAGAAAGAGAGAGAGAGAGAGATGTCCTATATACTTAGGCATTATGCTAAAACTAGTGTGTTCACTTGGCTCACGTGTCTCACTCGTATCCTGGACAACGGATATAAAGTCTATTATTCGCGATCTAACAATACGTACGACGTCAATCAGACTTTTAATAATGTCATACGCTACGGGAACGTGACACTTGTGTGTTACAGGATGTTCCAGTTGTTCTGGTTCGCTCTTACAAAGTGACATTCGAGTGAAATGGAAGACTCTGGATTATACCGCGAGCCAATAATACGGATAAGAGAAGAAAAAAAAGTATTAATCGACAATGGCAAAGTGGCTGCGTATCACGGCACGTGCACGATTCTCACGAGATAAAACACAATATATCGCACGAATACGAGAGAAAAAAAATATACGTTCATGATATGCGGTGCGGCGAAAAAAAAGTTAATTTTTCGTTTTTTTTTTCTCACTAGCAAGGGCTGGTATTTCGAAAAAAAAGAAGAACGGTATCGTCGTGCCTTTAAATAGATCTTCATTTGAATAAATAAATATATTTAAAATAAATCATTTTAATGGAATGCAATAGGAAAAATTTGATCTCACGAAAATTATAGTTAATTCAAATTGAAAAAGAAAATCAAATAGACGCATCCAGTTATCAAAAGTTAATCGCGACTATAACAATTAGCAATTGTAATTTTGAAAACTCACGATTAACAATCAATCAATTGTTAATTGTAATTGTGAAAACTCACGATTAACAATCAATCAATTGTTAATTGTAATTGTGAAAACTCACGATTAACAATCAATTAATTGTTAATTGTAATTGTGAAAACTCACGATTAACAATTAAGGCCTTAAGCCAATCTAGGATTTTCCAAAAATCGATTTTTTCTGTTAAAAAGTTACCTCAGTACGTATAAAATGATATTCCAAAAGATTATGGGTGTGAAAAATCTCTAAGTACTCGATTTTCGAATTCTAGCCGCACGCCCTCTTGATTCATATCGTGACTTTCCACTAACTTTAAACGCGTTTATCTCAAAACTACATTTTTCAAGTGGACCGTACTCATAACTCAAACAAATTTCAACCGATTCACTTGAAATTTTAACTGTATTTTAGAATTACATTTTCTGAGGCACTACGTAGGATTTTTAAAAATTATATTGCATAGTTCCTTTTTTATAAACAATTTTCTGACGATTTTCTCATGGCATGTTATACTTTTTTTTTTAGAAATGCGTCATTTTGACAAAATAACAATATATGAAGAAAAAAAATCCTACGTACTTCTGTAGCTATTCTTATATATAATCGAAAAAACTTTAGTGTCTGCCCATAACGGAAAAATTATAGGAGCTGTTGGTCCGGGCCGTTGATCTTCCAGAAATAAAGGCGTCATCGGAAAAATGCTGCACAGTCGCCAGTGTCACATGTATCGCTGTGAAAAAAATAATTTTTTATATTCGATTACGTGTATAATAAAATCCCTATTTTGTAATTCCGATTTATTTTATGATTTCGCTGAAAAAAAAAGTTAAATTGGTTAATTATTAATTGTAAAGTTAAATTGGTTAATTGTTAATTGTTTCTTAGAACAATTTAAAAAATTAATTGCAATTGTTTTAATTGCGAATTGCAATTAACATAGATAAATCCAAATTAATTAATTGCAACATGCAATTAAATTAATTGCAGTTGAATTAATTGCAATTAAATTAATTGCAGTTGAATTAATTGCAATTAAATTAATTGCAATTTAATTAATTGCACCTAAATTAATTGCAATTAAATTAATTGCAATTGAATTAATTGCAATTACTTTTTTTAGTCGATTAATGAACTGATTGAAAATTTAATTCATTAACGCCCAACACTGACTTCAACGTCATAAATTTAAAAAAAAACGTTTTTTCAAGTCCAATAAAACACATTCGACTGGATAAAATTCGATTAAGTAGCTTCGAAATGAAAAATAATCGTCATAAAGTTCATTGCCTTGTCAAAGTTACACACTGACACATCATACCAAGGTACGTATTAAATTCATTTATAATAACAGTTTTATTACGCGTCACGCGTCAATACACTCGAACAATTCGTGTTTTCATTCTTGTCTCAAACATACGTTCAACACGGTATTCCGTTCCTATATATATATATATCGTAAGTCCCTGGAAATCCTTGTCACTCTCACTCGCACGCATCGTGCTCTCGCTTAATTTCTAAAAAAAAAACGAAAAATAAAAGTAAATCATACTGCAGCAATTCACAATTTCGATCACATGGTACAATCAAACTCCACGCATTCTCGCTCCTCTCTCTCTCTCACGATTATTGACTAGAATTGTAACCGGGTAAATTTTGTCGTCGCGATTGCCGCGATATCTGCCTTTTTTTTTTCTCTTTATTTTATCGACACGAACCGCGTTTCGCTGCCGTGCGCGAAAAAATTTGGAACCTTTCGTGGACTCGAGCTGCTCGATCGTTGTCGGGCAAAAAAAAAAAAAATTACGAACGGAGATTCGTAAATGTAATATTTGAGATTCCGATCCGCAATTTGGAATCTTTCAAACGCATGGAACGGGTTACAATTGTTGGGTGACCGAGCATGTCGCACCGCGACTTTGTCACGGTGGAAAGATACCAAAGATAGAGAGAGAGAGTAAGAGAGAGAGAGAGAGAGAGAGAGAGAGAGAGAGAGAGAGAGAGAGAGAGAGAGAGAGAGAGAGAGAGAGAGAGAGGAAGAATAAAAATAATTAATACTGTTATTAATGTCATTACGTTGCCAATGAGAGCGATTGGCGAATAAAAAAACTCGATTCATGCGAAATGAAGTAGAAAAATAAGAAAATAAGAAAAAAGAAATAGGAAAAAAAAAACAATAGGATTAAGAAAAAAGAAATAGAAAAGAAAAACAATAGAAATAAGAAAAAGAAATAAAGAAAAATATAGAAATAGAAAAGAAGAACAATAGAAATGAAAAAAAAGAAATAGAAAAAAAAAGAAATCGAAAAGAAAGACAATAGAAATAAGAAAAAATAAGTAGAAGAGAACAATAGAAATAAGAAAAAATAAATAAAAAAGAAGAAAAATAGAAATAAGAAGAAAGAAATTTAAGGCCGGATCCTGAATTAGAAGGTCCAAAAAATCGATTTTTTTTTAATTGTTTAAATCTATTCCTGATGTATCTAAGAATGTCTAGACAAAGTTTTATAGCCCAATTCGAAATATTTCCAAAGATACAGCACTGAACGTAGTGGAGTGTCGAGCAGGTATACGGGCGCTCGGGCAGTTAGGGCGCACGTTTTCTCGAGTTTTCGTTTTTACGATTTTTCTAATTTGGCGTAACTGATTACAAAAAAACTAGAAGTCCAATCGAAACAAACCAAAGCTTGTTCGCTTCAGTATCGTTTTCTTTTCTATTTGAACTAAAAACGTTGTCGAAAAAAAAATTCTTAACAATTTTTTTAGCAAGTTGAAATAATTTTTTTTTTCACAAAAAGCACATTTTCTACTTCAAACCCGAAAAAACATTCAAATTTCAAAATTTTTTCGTTTTTTTTAGTCCATATAGAAGAAAAATATGTCACAATTAAAATGGTTTTTGGTTTTTTTTTTTGTTTCAGATGAAAATTACGAGCTCCATTTGTCACGCCGCATGGAAACAGCAGTGGCAAGAATGTGCATAAAAATCGGTTGCCTGTTGATATTTTTCTTTAAAAAAAATTGTTTTCTTATGTTCAGACATGTAATAAAATAATCTGTCAATTTCGCTAAACTTGCTTTTTTTTTTACCCGAAAAAAATTCCTCAAAATATCGATTTTTCGAACCGGCTAATTCAGGATCCCGCCTTAAAAAAAGCCTAAATAGCGTAGAAAAATAAGAAGAAAAAACAAAGAGAGAAAACTCCGTATCAAGGATTGTCATGTTTAAAAAATGTCATGTAAAGGGACGCGTCGCGATGAGCCCAAAAACGTCTTTGCCCTTCGTCGGTCTCGTATAAATTAAATAGTACGCCTATTTAATTTATAGTCGTGTCATGAGGAATCGAATTTTCTTAAATTTAATACTTTTATGCCATCTTCCTCTTCCTCTTCCTCTCTCTCTCTCTCTCTCTCTCTCAAAATTCTATCACGGCATAATAAATCTAATCCATTAATAAATTTCATTCTCTCCTCTCCTCTCTCTCTCTCTCTCTCTTTCTCTTAAATTTAAACCAAATCACAATAAATCCACTCAACCGATCAATCTCTCTTTCTCTCCCTCCTATACACCACACACATTCTCTTTTTTCATACAAAAAAAAAAAACTTCGATTTTTTAAATCGGTAATGTCGAATGTACGCTCTATACATTTTCCAAAGTCACCAAACGCCGGACTTCGTTACACGGAACGATTAATTCCGAAATTATCGAATTCATCTTACGGAATGCCTCAACGAAAGTGCTCTATATATATATATACATATGCATAAAGCTATACGGAGCTCATGCAGTTTCCACTTCCGGTCATCATCCATACTTTTGCTATTGACCACTCGAGGCTTCATTTCGTACAAAAAATTATGCAAAATTGCGCGAACGCGCAAAAAAAAAACGATACACACACACACACACACAAGTATACGCGGCGCGCGAGCACAAAAAAAAAATGATCACTCGGGACGAGACCTATTCCTACGAACATGTGAATACTTCTGTGCGTGAGCGATCGCGCGCGTCTTATCAGCCAAATCGATTAGACGCGTTATCGTGTCATCTCATAATCGAATAAAAATAAAGTCGCTGTCCTACAAATAACGAAATAAAAAAGAACGGTGGGGGGGGGGGAGGCGATAATTACCGATACGAAGAGAATTAATGGGGCGAGAGAAAAACGAGGCCACTATCTCGCGCGTTCTCTCGATTTATAAAGACAGGAAGTTAAAAGTACATCGAGTGGAAATACTCGTTCGACGGGATATTGATTTGCCCTTCCCCTCTCATATACTCGTCACCATTTTAATGAAACTTTTCCTCGTATACGCAAATCCTGGTGCACGTTATCAATTCCGTATTCGTTTTTTAATATCGACGAGTACGATGATACTCGATTTTTCGTCTTTTTTTTTTCAATTGCTTCAATTCCTATTAGTCTAATTAAAGGTTAGAGCGTGAGCGGAGGAGGGGGGGGGGGGTGGCAGGAGGAAACAAAGGATCATCGACGATAATAATAGAGGGGAAAAAATTCCAGAGTCTTTCTCAGAGGCCATCAGGCCGCGAGGGTTGTCGAGGATTTTTCCTCAAACGCAAAGAAAATTTTATTAAATTTAATTTTCTTAAAAATGAAATATCATTAACACAAGGAAAATTAAATTAAATAGAAAAGTGAGAAAAAAAAAGAAAGGAAAAAAAATTGAGAGATCGAACGATTTGAAAATTCACGAAGATTTTTAAATTTCCTCGACTTTTTCGACTTTTCCTCGAACACAAGGAAAATTAACTAGAAAAGTGAGAAAAAAAAAGAAAGGAAACAAAAAAAATGAAAGATCAAACGATTTGAAAATTCGCGAAGATTTGAAATTTCCTCGAAAACGAGGAAAATTAAATGAAAAAGAAAAGTGAGAAAAATAAAAGAAGGGAAACAAAAGAGTGAGAGATCGAACGATTTGAAGATTCGCGAAGATTCGTTGCGGGGAATATCGAATATCACTTTGATAAGTGCCACACAATCCATTGCGATAACGTTGAAGCTTTCATCGTTGAAAGGCAACGATTTTTTTTTTCTTTAATTTCTTCATTTTCATCATTATCCAAAGCTTTTTTTTTTGCGAATCGAGATCTCTTCTTATCTCCAATAAGAATGCACAAAAAAACGCTTTAGTGAATTTAGCGTAGATTCAAAAGAAATTGGGCAATTAGAAAAGAATCTTCGTTGCGTTTCAACGATCCAAACTCCAACGTAATCGATTATGCACTTGTTGCCATGACGATTATGCACTTTTTTTACAACTAGATACGAAACGAATGGAGAGAGCAAGAGAGAGCAAGAGAGAGCAAGAGAGAGAGAGAGAGAGAGAGAGAGAGAAGAGAGAGAGAGAGAGCGAGAGAGAGAGCGAGAGAGAGAGAATGAGTTTGAAGTTTGCATCGTTGGAAAGCAACGAAAATTATTCTTCCTCGATTCCTCGAATTTCTTTCCATAAATTCTCCGTGCGAAAAACTTTCAATAATTTTTCCATTTGCTTATTCAGAGATCTAGGATGAAAATCTACAAAAAAAAAAAGCTATGGAAAATACTGTAAATGAGGAAAAAGAATTAAAAAAAAAAAACAATTTCGTTGCATGCCAACGATGCAAACTTCAAGATCACACATTCCTCTCTTAACATCCTCTTCAAAAACAATTCGAGCGACACTTCTTCCTATCCATCCCGAGCTACGAGAAAAAAAGAAAAAAAAAACCAATTCCCCAAAAGCAGCGAATCAATATTCCGGAAGAACAAGATCGACCGAGCGGGATCAAACTGCCACGAGGCAATTATGAAACCGGAAGTGTGCGTTTCTCGAAGCTTCCGTTCCTCCTCCTTTCTCTCTCTCTCTCTCTCTCTCTCTCTCTCTCTCTCTCTCTCTCTCTCTCTCTCTCTCTCTCTTCTCTCTCTCTCTCACTTACTCTCTCGTCGCAAAAACTTGTCAACGTAAAAATAAAAGTCTCGACGTTACAAATTGCCGAGTAAAATATTCACTCGACGTGAAGATTTCCTCTGTGTATTCTAATTGTCCATAATAAATCTAGTAAATCTACGTATGTCATGTATGTGTATATATATATATATGTATACACTTGGAGACTCGTATATATCACACTGTACAATAGCGAGACGTCGATCGGGCGTTAAACAACGCGCCTAGTTTCCCAACACGTCTCACTGGATGAAACCATTTGTCCCCTCTCTCGACGTTACGTCCAACGTTGGTGAAATAATCAGATGGTCGTTATTATTCTCGTTCGTAAACGTCGTTCAATGTTGTCACACATTTCTCGATACGTATATGTATTATTGTTACGTACGAATGCGATCCTTCGTGTGGCTTTCCTTTCGCGGAAAGGGGACGGACGTTCCTCAAGAGATAATCGCTCAACAATTCACCATTCGAGAGATTATCGAACGTTCCAGGCCGTTTCTTTCGTCACTTCTTTGTTTTCTTTTTTTGCTTTTCTAATACTCGCTGTCGCTATTGCCTCGTTACTTCAGCCCATTTGTTGGTGGGAGGATGAGGAGACTTGGGCCCGACCGAGGCCGCTCGTGCCAGGCTCGTCTGAAAAAACGAAATAACCTTTGATCATTCGTGAAAAATTACTCATTTTTGAGCGTCTAAAGGGTTCTCCCTCCCTTAAAAGTCAAAAATATATATTTTTTTTTTTACAAATACTTCACTGTTTCCAAAATATTGAAAAACAATGCAAAAATGCATTTCACTATTTTCGAAATATTGAAAAACAATTGGATATTTTTTTTTATATATTAATTTCCATTGCATTGAATTAAGGCCGGATCCTGAATTAGAAGGTCCAAAAAATCGATTTTTTTTTTATCGTTTAAATCTATTCCTGATGTATCTAAGAATGTCTAGACAAAGTTTTATAGCCCAATACGAAATATTTCCACAGATACAGCACTGAACGTAGTGGAGTGTCGAGCAGGTATACGGGCGCTCGGGCAGTTAGGGCGCCCGTTTTCTCGAGTTTTCGTTTTTACGATTTTTCTAATTTGGCGTATCTGATTACAAAAAAACTAGAAGTCCAATCGAAACAAACCAAAGCTTGTTCGCTTCAGTATCGTTTTCTTTTCTATTTGAACTAAAAACATTGTCGAAAAAAAAATTCTTAACAATTTTTTTAGCAAGTTGAAATAATTTTTTTTTTTTCACAAAAAGCACATTTTCTACTTCAAACCCGAAAAAACATTCAAATTTCAAAAATTTTTTCGTTTTTTTTTAGTTCATATAGAAGAAAAATATGTCACAATTAAAATGGTTTTTGGTTTTTTTTTGTTTCAGATGAAAATTACGAGCTCCATTTGTCACGCCGCATGGAAACAGCAGTGGCACGAATGTGCATAAAAATCGGTTGCCTGTTGATATTTTTCTTTAAAAAAAATTGTTTTCTCATGTTCAGACATGTAATAAAATAATCTGAAAATTTCGCTAAACTTGCTTTTTTTTTACCCGAAAAAAATTCCTCAAAATATCGATTTTTCGAACCGGCTAATTCAGGATCCCGCCTTAAAAGTCAAAAATATATTATTTTTTTTTACAAATACTTCACTGTTTCCAAAATATTGGAAAACAATGCACAAATGCATTTCACTATTTTCGAAATATTGAAAAACAATTGGGTATTGTTTTTTTATATATTAATTTCCGTTGCATTGAATTAATGAACCAATCCAACGAGCTACGCGGAAGTTGAAGGATACCGACCGTGCTTGGTGGTGAGGGCCTCGAGCCTCGTCGACAAATCGGCAGTGCCCGTGTCCGCGTGATGTCCGAGTATGTCGGGCATCGCGTTTCTACGTCCGGTTCGTCCGGTCGATAAAAACTCTTTCGAGCCCTCACCGTTCGTGTAACTTCCGGGCGTTATTGCCCCGTTCTCGCTTCGCGGGCCGTCGCCAACTTTCGGGCCTTCCGGTTCACCCTCGGTCTCCGAATCCGGACGCTTCTGCGACAGCATTCTCAAAACTGCAACAAACATTCGAAATTCCGTGACTTTTTCGACTTTTTGCGCTGACTCGGATGAGTGAGACCGCACGGTGGGAGAAAATTCAAATTAATCCGAATTAAAATTCGAAAATCAAATAGTTTGAATTTCTTTTCAAACGTGTTTGGGTTTAACGTTATTTTTTTTTACATTCATTTTTCATACTCGTCTATCAAATGTTTGTTTTTATTCCGAACCGCCATTTTGAATTTTCCGAGTGAATTATCGAATAGATTTAAGTGAAAAAAAAAAAAATAATAATAATTATATCGGACGGTTGACTTTCTCGAAATTCAATAATTTCCCAAACTCGAGCTCCAGTCAAATATGATTTCGGAGCAGGGCGATAAATAAGCAAAGCGGGATAAAATCTTATCTTATTGGGTCAAGGCATTGTGAAAAATGTATGGAGATCACGAATTTAACGGGCTCACCGACTATTCGGGAGAATAATCGATTGTTCTCGCGAATCTTTGCTCAAGGGTGAATTTTAACGCTTAGCGGGCTCAATGTCTCTCGTACGAATAAAAATTTGTCAGGCAAAATACTAAAAATACTAAAATACTAATACTACTAAAAAAAAATACTCCTGATGGGAAAAATTAAAGTCATTAACGCGACAAGGTGAGTGTTGAAGGGTGCGTAAAATGAGTAGCCTCAAAAAAAATATACCCAAACAAACGCAATTGTCAAAAGTGAAATGTTGTATGGATCCGAAATTTGAGCTTGAAAGAGGAGGACGCGGGTGAAAAAATTCCAGTCAAGATATGTAAAAATGGCCATGGGAATTAGTAAAAAAAAATCCCCTCAAACTACATCTGGCGAATGGAAGCAGGGTGTAGGGGAATGGAGGTCGAAAAATGAAAAAGAGCCGCGAGATATTTAGTAGAAGTAATGAAGATAGAGGACGTTAGGTGGCCCCAAAAAATGCCTAAGGAGGAAGTACGAGCAATTAGAAATGGCAATCCATCAAAAGGGGGGGGGGGGGGGGAATGAAAGAAGCCACGAAAAGCGTAGGTGAGGGAGAAATCTGGCCACCAATATGGAATGGAAATATAAGAGAGCTGGACAAAAAAAATAGAGAGGCACAAAAATAAAAATTGAACAAGAAATTCAGTACTATTGGAGTAAAGTTGACGCGTCCACGTACTGCAAGGAATACAAGCATAGGAAAACAGAAATACACATGAAAAGAAACTGGGAAGACGAGGCGGTGAGCGTAAAAATAAAAGAAACATGGGCCAAGGATAATATGTGGAAATATCGGAAGAGACGGCAAAAAAAGGGTACGCAGACTCCAAACGCAGAATTTGCAGAGGTAAATGGAAAATTTGAGACACATTTGCCAGTGTCCAGAGGTGAAAGGGGAAAACTCAATAAAGAGATAGCAAAGAAATTGGAAGAATGGTTGGAAAAGAGCAGGGATATAGAAATAGACCGTAAAATAGAGGCGCAACTGATAAAGCAACTGGCAAAACAACTGTGCGACTAAATAAGGCGATTCGAGAAACTAGAATATTAAGATAGACGTAAGATAATAAGAAAATCGATGTAAACGTGTATGTAAAGGTGAAGGGAAGTGCACTAACGTAAACACCCTTAACCCTTTTTAAGGCATAGGGAATATTTTTGGCACCAATTTATTTTTAAATTATTGGCGCCAATTTTCCTACCACAAAATTGGCGCCAATAATTTAAAAATAAATTAGTGGTAAAAATATTCCCTATGCCTCAAAAAGGGTTAAAAGGGTATACAAGAAATAAATACTACTACTACAACTAAAAATACTTAAAAAAATAAATAATAAATGATCGATCGACTCGTGAGGCTTTAAAAAATCGGAGCTAAATCAATGCTATTAATTAATTAAATTATTCGAGGTAAAAATGATTAGATTTAATTTAATTCTTCCGGATTGAATGACTCGAAAGCGTGAAATGTGCGTCAAATTGACTTTAAATTTCGTCAATATCAATTACGTTATTCGATATGACGCACATGCAAGATTTTTTTCGTGATAAGAATAATTTCGCCTCGTGTTCGTTCCATTGAAATTTACCTCTCCGTGTAGCAATATTTTTTCCATTCGCGAAACTCGAATAATCAGTCATGAATTTTTCGAGTTAATCGTTAATCGATATCTTGTAAACAAAAAAAAACAAAAAAATTACGAGATATACCTGAGCGTCGTTTACGACCGTTGAGCAGAGCGTACTTTCTCGATTTGCCGGAACCGGAAATAACGACCGCCGAACGTTTCGAAGGTCCTCCGGCATCGCGAACGATTTTCTGCTGCTTCACCTGCCCGGATTAAATTTTATTATAATTCTCGATTTTTTTTTTTTTTTTCAAAATTTAGGTTCATGTTCGTAAAAAACATCTCAAGAATGTATAAAAAATTGTTGGACTATTGCAGATGCGAATTGCGAGCTGGACAATT
>OZ010716.1:748876-794983 GCA_963932345.1 Ophion ventricosus | reverse complement strand
CCCTCCTCCCCCCCGCCCGCCGCGGTCTAGCGAGCCATTCCCCCACCGCGAGCTAAAGAAACGCGGGCAGCCAACGGGAGAGCAGGGGGGCGCTGAGGGTCGCGAGAGAGAGGGAGACGTTCGCGCGACTCGCGACACGTAAGGGCGGGGTGGAGGGGGAGGTTGGCACGGTAGACGGCACCGTTCGCGGCGATCGATACACGATCCTCGGTTGGTAACGCTGGGAGTGGGGGGGGGGGAATTGCGACGTTATCGATCGCTAGTAGGATAGCAAACATTGTTTTCAACTCGACCGACGTATTTACACGGTCGCCAGAATTTTTTTCAATTTCTATAGCATACTGAAGCTATTCCGATTGTAGAGAAAAAAAAATGTATTCGATTTGCGACGAATAATATCGGAGGAATTGATAAATAAATAGGGAAATGACTTTCGATGGCTCTACTGCTCTACGGCTAAAAAAGAACTGCTAAAAATTCTACTGCTCAAATTAGACTGCTAAACGGGCTCTAGTGCTGAAAGCAGCACTGCTAAAGAAGAGTCTCAGCTCTGCTAAAACGCAAAAGGGTATGTTTTTGAGAAGTTTCATTGGAAATCATTGAAAAGTTAATAGAACATTGAAAAGAAAGGGAATAATGTCATGAAAATTATTACACCGAGGACACAATGAAAATCAACGATGAAAAACGATGAAAACGTCAAATGTTCAAAACAAATGTTATGATTTTTCGTCAATAATGCAGCCCTAAGGTAAACTTTGACGGTAGGTATTTCTCGAACTTTTGACGTTCCTGACGTCACAGGAGTACAAATGAGGTGTCTACTAACCCAAACAAAAAACCGCAAAAAGTACAGTATAACATCCATCAGTGGGACTTATATGAGGCCTCTGTCAGAAGCTAGTTTTAGCAGTCCAGTTTTAGCAGTAGAGCCCATTTAGCGGTAGAGCTTTTAGCAGTACAGCTTTTAGCAGTGGAACTTTTAGCAGTAGACCCCGTTTAGCAGTACTTTTTTAGCAGTGAAATTACTGTAAATGGGGCCAAAAAAAACAGCTATCATTTGAAAAACCTTTTTGTCACGTCGCATTTCAATCTTACCTAGGTTGGTTGCTGTTAAAAAAAAAAAAAACGCAATGTACAGACAGGCTTGTGGTTTTTTTTTCAAAATTATATCAGCGCAGACAGCTTCGCAGACGAAGCAAAGTAGAATGATCGTAGTTGACAAATATTTTCTCTCTCTCGGTAAGTTTCACTTTCGCCGATCGGTTCGTTCTGTATTCATGATCGCGAAAGAGGGCCCTGTTGGAAATTCCCACAGTGTCCGATAGAGTACTTTTTGGACGGTACGAGATATGTATACAAGGTGGGCCGAAAATTTACGCCGAAAAGGAAAATTTAGATGCGAATTGTCAAACATTGAAAAGTATAAGTCTCTGTTTAATTTAAGAGTACCTGACTGAGATTAAAATTGACACTTGAAATTATGAGAAATACGGTGATTTTTTTGTTGAAGCTATTGCAAGAGCTTTGTATTAATTTTGACATGAACGTGTGATTAGAGAAGGTTTCATATTTCATGTGTGTTACGTCATTTTATATTATTATGTGAATTTTATTTTAATATATATATATATATAACCCATAATGCTGAAATGCTGAAATGCCGGGACATAGAGTCCCAAGTGTCACGAAACCCAAACAAACCCAAATAATATAACCCATATATATATATATATATATATATATATATATATATATATATGGGTTATATTATTTGGGTTTGTTTGGGTTTCGTGACACTTGGGACTCTATATATATATGTATATATATATATATATATATATATATATATATATATATATATATGGGTTATATTATTTGGGTTTGTTTGGGTTTCGTGACACTTGGGACTCTATGTGTCACGAAACCCAAACAAACCCATATATATATATATATATATATATATATATATATGGGGGTTATATTGTTTGTTTGGGTTGTTTGGGTCACATACGAGAACAACAGCCGAAGATATATATATATATGGGTTTGTTTGGGTTTGTTTGGGTTTCGTGACACTTGGGACTCTATTGTTTGGGTTTCGTGACACTTGGGACTCTATGTCCCGGCATTTCAGCACTTATTCCATTGCCCAGGAACTGAAGATTAGCCAAAAAGACGTTTGGAATCATTTGCATAAGGCTGGTCTCAAGAAGAAGCTCGATGTGTATGGGTGCCACACGAATTGACGCGAAAGAACCTTTTGGACCGAATTGATGGCTGCGATTCTTTGCTGAAACGTAACGATATCGCTCCACTTTTGAAGCGGATGGTGACTGGCGATGAAAAATGGGTCACATACGAGAACAACAGCCGAAAAAGATCGTGGTCCAATCGCGGTGAGCCGGCCCAAACGATCGCCAAGCCCGGATCAACGGCCAAGAAGGTTTTGCTGTGTGTTTGGCGGGATTGGAAGGGAATCATCCACTACGAGCTGCTCCCATTGGGCCAAACACTCAATTCGTACCTCTACTGTCAACAACTGACCAGATTGAAGCAGGCGATCGACCAGAAGCGGCCAGAATTGGCCAATAGGAAGGGTGTTGTGTTCCATCGAGACAACGCCAGGCCGCACACATCTTTAACGACGCGCCAGAAGCTCCGAGTGCTTGGATGGGAGGTTCTATCGCACCCGCCGTATATTCCACAACTGGCACCAAGCGATTATCACCTTTTCAAGCATTTGCACAAATTTTCTTGATCGTACAAAACTGGCCTCAAGAGAGGCCTTGTGAAAATGGCGCTGGTCAAGTTTTTTACCAATAGGGACGAGGACTTCTTCAATCGCGGAATTATGAAATTGCCTTCCAAAATGGACAAAAGTTATCGAACAAAACGGCGCATATTTGATCCAAACCGGATGATCCTATGTTAATTTCATCGTCGATATAAAGCGAAAAAACGCTCAGAACGTTTTACTTCATATATAGAAGAAAAAAATCCAATCTGTGCACACTCACCAGGCAGCTCTCTACATCGAGTTCAACAACACTCGCGCGCTGTACTTATTCGAATTCAACTTGCGTCTTTTCTGCCCAAGCAGCACATATACGCTCATCGTACAGAGTACAAAGATTGATATACGACCGACATGACTTGACTCGAATGTGTCTCCCGTGACGTTTGCTTCTCGAAGGTCGTCCATGCGCGACCGTACACACGCAGCGTTTGAAAACATCCTAAAAATGGCAAAAAAAAAAAAACAGCAAATAAAAATGAAAATACGTCTAGATGAGTATATTTTTGGTCGAAAAAAAAAAAAAAAAAACAAATGTGGTTCAAAGCGATGCGAAAAGTTCACAATGTACTTCGAAGAAACCTTTTTACGCCAAACAAGATAAATTGTTGAGTATCCATTTAACATTCACGAGAGCATCGTGCAAATTTGTTCAGGAATTTCCGAAAAATTCAACAAAGCAAACTCCGATACGAGCGACTCTCGCTCGCGATGGGGGGGGGGGGGGAAAAAAGAAGTCACCTTTGGCGCGTGACCGAATCGTCGGAGAGTTTGTTTTTCCGCGTTTCCTCGCGAGAGTTCGTGCTCGCGACGATGACAAGACACCCAATTGCGTTTGAGAAAGAAAAAAAAAACAATAATTGAAAATATTTTGAAGACGGAGAGCGAACGGGAACTACAAGGCTCGTTGTTTTTACGGCAAGTTGAAAAATCGACACGCCGATGGTGAGGAAATTGAACGAGCGAGTCGTAGTTGGTCATTTTCGAAGGTAGTTTTAGTTGCTCTGAAATAAAATAAATAAAATAAATGAAATAAATAAAATAAATAAAATAAATAAAATAAATAAAATAAATAAAATAAATAAAATAAATAAAATAAATAAAATAAATAAAATAAATAAAATAAATAAAATAAATAAAATAAATAAAATAAATAAAATAAATAAAGTAAATAAAGTAAATAAAGTAAATAAAGTAAATAAAATAAATAAAATAAATAAAATAAATAAAATAAATAAAATAAATAAAATAAATAAAATAAATAAAATAAATAAAATAAATAAAATAAATAAAATAAATAAAATAAATAAAATAAATAAAATAAATAAAATAAATAAAATAAATAAAATAAATAAAATAAATAAAATAAATAAAATAAATAAAATAAATAAAATAAATAAAATAAATAAAGTAAATAAAATAAATAAAATAAATAAAATAAATAAAGTAAATAAAATAAATAAAATAAATAAAATAAATAAAATAAATAAAGTAAATAAAATAAATAAAATAAATAAAATAAATAAAATAAATAAAATCATTTTTCTCAAAAAGAAAGAAAAAATTTTGATTCACGACGCATCTACTTAATAAACAAAAGAATTTAATCGTCAGCTCAATTTTCTTCGATTCAATCACAATCGAGGCAACCTGTTCGATCCAAAGATTTCATCGAAAAAAAAAAAAAAAAAAAAAACAAAGATTTAAAATAAAACTGGAAAGTTTAATCAGCCGAGGAACGAATATATTTCTTTTTCGAATTCTCGACGAATGTCGAGGACGATGCGTGAAATTTACAGCACTCGTTGGACGCGTTAAGCTCCGTATATTTTATGTTCGTCTACACAATTAAAAGTGTTATTTCGTACTGTAAATATAAGTCGCGCAACGCCGAGTTAAATAAACCGGAAACGCAATTCACACGTATTTCCTTCGGGACTCTGTAATTTTTAATAATTCTCGAAATTTTAGGCAGGTTTCTTTCACACCGTGACGAACGCATTACCAATGGAATATCTTGACGCTGGTTCCCTAATTGACGGTTGAGTATATTCGGAAAACGATGACACGCTGGCGAAACGATAAACACGAAGGCTGATGGACTTTCTTTTGGGTTTGGTGCGGATCTATCGCAGAATAAACGAGTTCGGAGATTATGGCGAAATAGAAGATGTACCGCGTGATCGAACGAAATTGTTCCTGTGTAGAAGTTGACGCTCTCCTTGACAATAGGAGAGCGTCAAGGAGAGACCCCCCCCCCCGCCCCACATTTCCCCTTTAGGGGAAAGGTGGGGGGAAAAGATGTCCCGAAAATCCTTAAAAAATGCAACCAACCATGAGAAAACTCGGTTCGAAAATTTGTGAAGTTATATTGACCTTGTACATGATTGAAATCGAATTGAAAAAAATATATGGAGCGTCCGAATGAAACGGCCAATTTATAATTATTATGCACCGCTTGCGAATTTACGGAGTTATGCTCGATCATTGTTATTGGCAATAACGCCGTGACGCAACGAAATCGAACGAAGAATGCGCGGCGATCATCAGTTTTGTCATTTTTCGTTGTTGAGGGTGTTTAAGGCGGGCAACCACTTCAGGAGATCGAAAATTAGATGATTTTTTTTGTTTTTTTTTATTGTGAAAAAAAAAAAACAACGGAAAATTTCCGCAACTCTGACAATAATTTATTCATATTTTCATACATCTTTGGTAATTTTTTTCAAGTTATTTCATGCATTAAGGTCGGTTCCTGAATTAGAAGGTCCGAAAAATCGATTTTTTTTTAAATTGTTTAAATCTATTCCTGATGTATCTAAGAATGTCTAGACAAAGTTTTATAGCCCAATTCGAAATATTTCCAAAGATACAGCACTGAACGTAGTGGAGTGTCGAGCAGGTATACGGGCGCTCGGGCAGTTAGGGCGCCCGTTTTCTCGACTTTTCGTTTTTACGATTTTTCTAATTTGGCGTATCTGATTACAAAAAAAAAACTAGAAGTCCGATCGAAACAAACCAAAGCTTGTTCGCTTCAGTATCGTTTTCTTTTCTATTTGAACTAAAAACATTGTCGAAAAAAAAATTCTTAACAATTTTTTTAGCAAGTTGAAATAATTTTTTTTTTCACAAAAAGCACATTTTCCACTTCAAACCCGAAAAAACATTCAAATTTCAAAATTTTTTTCGTTTTTTTTTAGTTCATATAGAAGAAAAATATGTCACAATTAAAATGGTTTTTGGTTTTTTTTTTGTTTCAGATGAAAATTACGAGCTCCATTTGTCACGCCGCATGGAAACAGCAGTGGCACGGATGTGCATAAAAATCGGTTGCCCGTTGATATTTTTCTTTAAAAAAAATTGTTTTCTTATGTTCAGACATGTAATAAAATAATCTGAAAATTTCGCTAAACTTGCTTTTTTTTTTTTACCCGAAAAAAAAATCCTCAAAATATCGATTTTTCGAACCGGCTAATTCAGGATCCCGCCTTAATCAAGGTGTAATCCGCTGTGTCCCTTGGCCTCATCGTCGTTGTCGATTCGCGGGAATTGTGCAGCTCGCAATTCGCATCTGAAATAGTCCAACAAATTTTTATACATTCTTGACATGTTTTTTAAGAACATGAACCTAAATTTTTAAAAAAAAAAAAAAAAAAAAATACGAGAATCGAATGTTGGAACATTTTTTTCCCCGGAATTTTGCAATAATAAATATGTTTTAAACGCTCTAATCTTTCCAACTTTAGGTTTATGTTTTAATAAATTATATTATGTAAACGTGTCCCAAATTTGAGACGATCCATCAGTTTTTGAGTTATGATTGTCGCAAATTGAAAAAAAAATGTTTCGAGAAAAAACACGTTTAAAGTTTGACAAACGAAAAAGTCAAAGTCAAATGTGTTTGATCAAATGATCAAAGTGTCTTACCGATTAATCAACGATTCCAGCATCATGCAGCAGTCCTTTCTCTTCCTCGTGCAACTCATTTGAAGCTTGCATTTCCTCTTTACGAGCCTTTTCGAGCTTCTTTTGTCTCTAATAAACGTTTTTCTATTTTGCCGAGCCACGCGCATCTGATCCATTTGCTCGGCATATCCGTAGCTGAATTTTCTTCATTGACTAAAATAGCAGAAAGAAATGCCGCTACCTCGATTAATTTGTACCCAGAATGGCGATGTTTTGGTGCTAATCGCCAAACGATCGAGAGTTTGAGTTTGTTTGGATTATGGAAAACCCAAACGAACCCAAACAATAAGCCACCAATTTTTCAACTGATATTGGATTTTTTGGATTTGTTTGGGTTTGTTTGGGGTTGTTTGGGATTGTTTCTTCGGTCATAAAAATATTCACCGTAAGACCTCATATAATTCGGAGCAATCTTTACAATTTTTTTTTTTATCTCGATAAGTAGATTGTCAATGTGGAAATTTTTTCAGGTTCGAGTGAAATACATTCCCACAAGTGCTATTGAAATTTCAAGGCACTTTTTTTTAAAGTTCGAGGAAATAAATCCTCAAGTGTGTGGGATTTGTTGGACGAGTGAGCGAATCCTAAATTTTGCACCAGGCTTGGAACGAGCTAAAGCGATGAGACATTTTCATCGCGACCCTAGCATTCCTTCAAGACCCTAAAAACAAAACAAAAAAAAGACTGAACAACAGAAACGATTGCGTCGTAGTGGCAGGAATTTCGAGTAATCCTTGAAAATGTACGAAGATGGACTTGATACCGGAAGTTGAACGAGGCCCTGAGGCCCCACGAAGCAACTACGTGGAATAATGTGCACGTAAAATGGAGTGCGACGTCAAAAAAAAAAAAAAACACATGAATATTTATACCGTTTGAGACAAAAAGTTCTCTACCCCCTTGAGATTTTTGCATCTCGTTGCGTTGAAAATAATACGTATTTTCTTCTTCTTTCCTCTCATCACAACCCGCTCAGCGATATTGTTTCCGGGACGATTGTTTACTCGTGCATTAGGCTCACGCCTCGCATCAATTGCCAAGCGTGTGTGCATTTTTTCATCGTACATTCAAAAGTCCAGAGAAAGAAACTCGCCCGAGCAGAAATTTGTTCAGGGTGAAATCCGGACCGGATCAGGCTGCCAGAATAGCAAATCCGGGCCGGATCAGGCAAATTTAGTCCGGCCCTGATCAGGGATGTAACGCTTTTGCAAATTCAGGTCCGGATCAGGCACCTTATCAGGCTCTGATCAGGCGCTTTATCAGGCCCGGATCAGGCACCTTACCAGGCTCGGATTAGGCACTATATCTGGCTCGGATCAAGCAACTTATCTGGCCCGGATCAGGTGCCTCATCCTGCCTGAGACATGCGTGTCATCTGGCTCAATCATTTGATTAATTTTTTGTTTAAAAATAGATCAACATTTATTAAATTATTATCGCAGTTAGACGTTATCAAGTTTACTAACGTTATTAAAAATATGAAACATATAAAAACATTTTTTTAAAGTTTAAGTTTTTATTTTACTTGACTTGATCGTTTAGTTTTTGTTCGCGGTTTTGGCGATGACCGTCCCAATCTTTCCGGCCCAATCTGTCCGGCGCAAATCATGCGTGCCTGATCAGGGCGCCTTATTGATACCTGATAAGGCTTCTATCCGGCGCAAATCAGGCGTGCCTGATCAGGGCGCCTTATTGATCCCTGCTCAGGCCCCTGTCTGGCGCAAATCAGGCGTGCCTGATCAGGGCGCCTTATTAATCCCTGGTCAGGCCCCTGTCCGGCGCAAGTCATGCGTGCCTGATCAGGGCGCCTTATTGATACCTGATAAGGCTTCTATCCGGCGCAAATCAGGCGTGCCTGATCAGGGCGCCTTATTGATCCCTGCTCAGGCCCCTGTCTGGCACAAATCAGGCCTGCCTGATCAGGGCGCCTCATTGATCCCTGCTCAGGCCCCTGTCCGGCGCAAATCATGCGTGCCTGATCAGGGCGCCTTATTGATCCCTGATCCGGCCCTGATGGATCCTCAGGCAGCCTGATTAGATTTCTGCTCGGGTCGCGATATTGTTTTAGAGATTTTTCTTCTTTTTTTTTTTGCATCGACTGGGAAGTATACGAATGGAACTTTTCTTACGGAACGTTGAGTGCCTGATCGTTTCTTCAGGAGATTATAAATCTCTCTGTCGTCGGATCAATTTTCTTGGGATTCATTCGGCGACTCGACGATTGGAGCAAACTTCCAATGCAAGCTTAAACTTTCCAACCAGCTGCCTAATGCGTACCCACATTTCTTTCCTCCTCCTCCTCCTCCTCCACCTCGCCTTTCGCAATCAATGCCAAATTGAAACGACCGAAAAAAAAGCCTCGCAATTATAATGCGATCTCGTGAAACCGGTTTTCCACTCGTTTGCGGTTCACGGGTGTTCCCTCCGAGTCCTTGAATCGTCGGGGAACACCTTGAAAGTCGATTCAGGGACCGCGTCATTCATCCTGTCCTCTTTCACTCGAAGTCTCGCTCTTCCTCATTGTGCTCTCGTCCTTTGTCAACCGGTTACGCGACACTCGTGAACATCCTTAACAAAAAAAAAGGAAAGAAAAAAAAAAAAACATAATGTCAATTCCAAATTTCAGAAGGTTGAGAAACGGCACGTGTTACATGGCGAAAAAAAAAAAATGTTGCCACGTCTTTCCATCCACGCGAAAAGCAATTCCAAGCTCTCTTTTTTGAAGGATATCAAAACTTTCCAACGATGAAAGCGTGCATCGTTGAAATACAACGAAAATTCTTCTTAAGGCAGAACACCACTGTGACCCCCTGTTTTTTTGCCATTTTTCAAGAATTTTTTTTTGTGGGAAAAAAAAGAGATAGTCGAAAATTTTTTTTCCGTTTTGTTCGTTGTTTATTGAAGATACAAAAAAAAAAAATTTCAAATTTTTCACGCCCCATGGTGACGCCGGGGAAGCTCCCGCGTCAGGTACTGTTGCCTCTGCAGTGGTTCGCGGCACGCAGCAGAACTCTCTTCAAAGTCGATCTGAAAAAAAATACCGAGCGTTTTCGTTAATAATATGATATTTTGAAGAGAAGTACATAGGGATTTGAAAAAATATTGATTTTTAAAAAATAGGCACGCTTTTGAAATTAAAGGACGATTTTCGAGCAAAATTTCTCGTCGAAAATAGGCTATAACTTTTTTTATTATTGAGATATCGAAAAAATCCTATGTACTTCTTTAGATAATCTAGTTTTATTGATGCAGTCCAAATTTGAAGTCGATCGGATAAAAATTGCTCGAATTCTGCTGCGTGCCGCACTCAAAAAAGTGGTTTTGAGAAAAACGCGTTCAAAGTTTTAGGTTTGTTGATTTATGCGATAAATTGGAAAAAAAATTTTTTACCTTTAATCAGCGATGCCGGCACCATATAGCTGGCCTTCAAGAAGCAAATGATTGTCCCTAGCATCTTTTCTCGAACTTGTAGAGGCTCTTCTTGCCTCTTTTGCAGCGTCTGTGAGCGAGCGCTCCGCCAGCTCGATCCGCGCTGCGTCGGTTTCAACGCAAAAATTGAAACAATTCGGGCCGATAGTTATCCCCAACGTCTCCAAAACTTTCATGAGGCTTCTCAGGCCATCATTGAATAATAATACCGCGATATCAGCTGCAATATCGACGATTTTTTTGCTCCCGGACTGACACTTGGGGGGCTATTGCCCAAACTGATTTGTTGTAGCTTTCGTTGTTGTTTTGCGTGAAGCCGCCCAAACAACGCTGCAGCAAATCGTCTCTGCTCGAATTTTCGAAGACTGGCGTAATTGCCTCCAATACTTCCTCAGGAAGAGGCGGCTTATGGCGTCACGGAGCGCTGCACCGCTCCACAAAATATTCAATATCTCCGAAAATAATTATTTTTTCGACCTGGGTCCAACGGCATCTTAATCTTAAATGTATTTTAGATTTTTCTCGATGGTTTTCAAAAAATCGATTTTTTGAAGCCGTCACAGTGAAGTTGTCCCTTAATTACTCGAAACAACTTGCAGATATTGGTTTAGACGCTTGGTAAAATAATGATTTTGATCATTGGCGCAACGAAAAAACCGCGTTTGAAGACGAAGAATTGGAGGCATTACTTTCACAAAGCACTCGTGTCGGACGCCTAGCTGAACTTGCAGAATCATTAGGAGTTGACTAACGCAACAGTTTCGAAACGTTTCAAAGCATTAGAAATGATTGAAAAGCAAGAATTATTGCGTGCCGTAAGAGTTGAAGCCGAGAGACGTCGAACGGCGTCTTGTTTTCACGTGTCAACAATCAACGGCAGAAAAGGAAAGGTTATTTTTTTTTGTTTGCAACGTATCTTGACTAGAGATGAAAAAATGGATACACTACGAATAAGCCTGAGCGTAGAAAAATCGTGGGGTAAGCCCGGCCATGCATCAAGATCGTCGGCAAAGCTGACATATCCATGCTTCCAAGCTTCTAACTCTGCATTTGGTGGTATTCAGCTGGGTGTAGTTTATTACGGAGCTGCTCAAATCGGAACGAGGCCATCACGGTAGATCGCTATCGACTACAATTGATGCTTGTTCGAGGCGAGAATTGAAGGAAAAAAAAACGGCCGTTGTACGAGCAGAGAAAACGACAACGTGATTTTGCAGCATGACAAACGCTCGGCCACCGTGTTGCAAACAGAGTTGTGAAAATAGTAATTTTAAAATAATGCATTACTCATTACTTTAAATAATGTGTATTGGATAAGTTCTCCATTACAAATGACAAAAGTAATGTGTAATGTATGTGTGTTCCATTGCAAATGAGAAAAGTAGTGTGTAATGGTTGCATGATCCATTACAAATTTCAAAAAGTAATGTGCAATGGTTGCATGATCGATTACAAATTTCAAAAAGTAATGTGTAATGGTTGCATGATCCATTACAAATTTCAAAAAGTAATGAGTAATGGATGCACGTTCCATTACAAATTTCAAAAAGTAATTTGTAATGGATGCATGTTCCATTACAAACTACAATTGATAAAAAGTCATTTGTAGTGGAGAATATTCCATTACAAATAGAAAAAATTGCCGTGCTCACATTAGAAATTTGCACATTGCTATCTGATTATTTTATTTCGCTCATTGAAATTTGTTTTAAGTAAATTCGTTTTTCTTGTGATGGAATATTCTCCATTTGTGATGGAATATTCTCCACTACGAATTACCTTATTGTAATTGTATTTTGCAATGAAGCACTCATTAATCATACATTACTTTTTCAATTTGTAATGGAACATGCGCCCATTACACATTACTTTTTGCAATTTGTAATGGATCATGAAACCATTACACATTACTTTTGTCATTTTTAATGGAACATATGTCCATTACACATTACTATTGTAATTTGTAATGGAACGTATATCCATTACACATTACTTTTGTAATTTGTAATGTATACAGTAATGCATTATCAAAATAATGCATTATTCGAAACTCTGGTTGCAAAATCGGTGAAAAGCTACTTGGAAAGGCTTAAGGCCGGATCCTGAATTAGAAGGTCCAAAAAATCGATTTTTTTTTATTGTTTAAATCTATTCCTGATGTATCTAAGAATGTCTAGACAAAGTTTTATAGCCCAATTCGAAATATTTCCAAAGATACAGCACTGAACGTAGTGGAGTGTCGAGCAGGTATACGGGCGCTCGGGCAGTTAGGGCGCACGTTTTCTCGAGTTTTCGTTTTTACGATTTTTCTAATTTGGCGTAACTGATTACAAAAAAACTAGAAGTCCAATCGAAACAAACCAAAGCTTGTTCGCTTCAGTATCGTTTTCTTTTATATTTGAACTAAAAACGTTGTCGAAAAAAAAATTCTTAACAATTTTTTTAGCAAGTTGAAATAATTTTTTTTTTCACAAAAAGCACATTTTCTACTTCAAACCCGAAAAAACATTCAAATTTCAAAATTTTTTTCGTTTTTTTTAGTTCATATAGAAGAAAAATATGTCACAATTAAAATGGTTTTTGGTTTTTTTTGTTTCAGATGAAAACTACGAGCTCCATTTGTCACGCCGCATGGAAACAGCAGTGGCAAGAATGTGCATAAAAATCGGTTGCCTGTTGATATTTTTCTTTAAAAAAAATTGTTTTCTTATGTTCAGACATGTAATAAAATAATCGGAAAATTTCGCTAAACTTGCTTTTTTTTTTACCCGAAAAAAATTCCTCAAAATATCGATTTTTCGAACCGGCTAATTCAGGATCCCGCCTTAAATGGGAAGTCCTATCTCACCGGCTGTTATTCACCAGACATTGCCCCCATCCGGTTATCAATTGTTCCGATCGATGGCACACATGGCCTGGCTGAGCATGGCACTTCCATTCTTACGAAAATGCCAAAAAAATGGCTCGACTCTTGGATAGCCTCAAAAGACGTGTTGTTTTTTCTACTTAAAATTAAAATGCTGTCAGATGGGAAAAAGTGCAGAACTCATTCAACATGCCAATATTTTCGTTCGAAATTTACTACCTCAATTTGCAAAAAAAAAAAAAAAAACAAGGCCTCAGGTAATTGTTTTTTTTTGAAAAATGAAAAAATGAAGAAAAAAAAAACATCGTTGCGTCCCAACGATGCAAACTTCAGTAAACTTTTCCAACATGCAGAGATCCCAAACCCAAACAAACCCAAACAAACTTCAGTAAACTTTTCCAAATTTCTCAATGTTATTTTCCACGAAAATTGACTTGCCAAAAAAATTGATTGTCAATTTTTGCACACTTCTAGACGAAATTACGTCACTTCGTAGGTTACTTCCGGTTGCTTCGTCAACATCCGGTACAGCTCGCGAGGGATGAAATTCAGTGTGGAGCGAGACGAGAGTGGGGGGGACGATGTTCCTCATCGGTGGGAGAAATTTCGCGTTTCGTTGGGGAAAGGGCACCTCTACCGTGTCTCTCCGTTACACTCGGGGCTTCGTCGATTTGCCCATTCGTTGTTCCTCGTCAGTTGCCATCATCCTCATCATCATCATCATCATCATCATCATCATCATCATAATTATCATCACGACAAGAATCGCCAATATCGAAATCATTGTCGCGCAAGACAGTCCGAGTGTAATGGTCGAACGGCGGTCCCGATAGATCGCGAGTATTTCGGCCTCGATCGCGCTCCACGTTCCTTGTGCGCCAGTTTTTTCTTTTCTCCTGTTTAACGTTCGCGTGAGGGCTAAATTTGTTTTTTTTTTTTTTTTTTTTTTTTTTGAAATATCAATACATACACGGTGAATATATTAATTTCGTATGTGAAAAATTACACACACTGACACATGCACAGAGAGTGATAATTATAAAGTGGTCAAGTGTTTTATGAAAATATGATTTTTCATGGTTTTTTCCAGTACTCTTCGAAAATTAAAAATTTAACGTTTTTTTTTTTGTCATGAGTTATATTTGCCAGAAAAAAAATTGAGCTTACTGGAAAAAAAAAAAAAAAAATTCGAAATTCTTCATTGGGTTCAGCAGCACGAAGATTTTTAATTTGCATTTTTTTTTTTTTGCAATTGTAAGAATGAATGTTTTTTTTTTTTTTTTTTTCAATCTAAATTCTTCATTCGGGTCAGTAGCATGAAGACTTTTAATTTGCATTTTTATTTGCAATTTGCAAAATGCATTTTTTGTGCGAAGGGAGCATCAATTTCATTGAAGAAAAAACGTTTTTTTTTTTCTCGGGAATCTTTCGTATTTGGAATTTAATTATCATTCTGCGGAGCGGAAAATGGAATTTTGCCTTTTTTTGCTAGAATTCGCCAGAAAAAAAAATGAGCATTCTGGCGAAAAAAAAAATAGAAAAAAAACATGTTGAGTAGAGGAGAATGAGGATTCGATTCCAAATTCGAAACGCTCCTGAAAAAAAAACAAAAATTTCTTTTGTGAATCCTCGTCATCGAGGAAAAAAAAATAAAGACGTATTTCAAAATGAACGAATAGACTTTAATTCCATTGGGAGGAAAACATTTTCCGAAGTCTTGCGTATTCGAAATTTAATTATCATCGTTCTGCGAAGCTGAAAATATTGATTTTTTTGCCAGAATTCGCGAGAAAAAAGAAAATAAGCTTTCTGGAGAGAAAAAAAAAATTAAAAAATTCCATTGCCGAGTACAGGAGAATGTGGATACTTCGATTCCGAATACGAAGCGCGCTTTTGAAAAAACTTCTGTGCATCCCGTTATTGAAGAAAAAAAAATAATCAAAAATGCATTTTCAAGCGAACTAATGGAGTATAATTTCATTGAAAAAAAAAAAAAGTCTCTCGGGAGTCTTTCGAATTCGGAGTTGAATTATCTTCACTCTGGGAAGCTGAAAATAGAATTTTGATTTTTTTGTTTTCGAGAATGCTCTTTTTTTTTTGACAAATACTACTTGTTACAAAAATACGCGATATTTTTTTTTCGAAGGCGCCTTGAAAATGCATTAATCATTTTTTTCGTTCGCAAATTTTTTTTTTTTCGAGAATGCTCTTTTTTTTTTTTTGACAAATACTACTTGTTACAAAAATACGCGATATTTTTTTCTCGAAGGCGCCTTGAAAATGCATTAATCATTTTTTTCGGTCGCAAATTTTTTTTTTTTCGAGAATGCTCTTTTTTTTTTTTGACAAATACTACTTGTTACAAAAATACGCGATATTTTTTTCTCGAAGGCGCCTTGAAAATGCATTAATCATTTTTTTTTCGGTCGCAAAATCGGCAAGCCAGGACTAAAAAAAAGATATATATTTTTTTTTACATCTAACGATATTGTTCGGAGGGCTGAGGATTAATATTTTTGCCCATACCATAGGACATACAAGAGGCAGGAATAAATTCAGTGATGGGGTTTTTCGATTGGAAATCGCGTTTTTTCATTGGCCTCGTTCTTGCGGTGTGCCTGACACCTCGTACGATCGTTTCGCTCAAGTCCATCAACGTTTTGCCAAAAGTCCTCGAGGGCCTTGACGAGACGAACATTTTGCGCGTATTGCCAAACAATAACGAATCCAAGAGCTTGAAAAGCTTCAGGCTGGTCGAGCTCGTCGGTGGTGAAAGTGGAAATCACACGAGATTAGATTACGACGAGGAATATTTTAATCGCGAGAACGACGAGGCTTGGTGGATCCAAGGAAGTTCGGAACTTCGAAGACCGAACCCTCATTACGGTGAGTGCTTTTTTTTTTCTGCGAATATTGTACACGAGACATAAAATGGTCTTCGAAAAAAAAAAAAAAAAATGGCCTTGGAAAAAAATTAAATAGCGTTGGAAAAAAATTAAATGGCCTTGGAAAAAAAATTAAATGGCCTTAGAAAAAAATTAAATGGCCTTAAAAAAAAAAAAAAATCTTTTTGAACTTAAAAAAAAGTTCTCTTACTCTTTTAAAGAAATAAAACTTTTTTTTCATTTTTAATTTCTGCACGATTTAACGAAATTCTTTTTTATTTAAAAAAAAATTGATTTTGAATAAAAAATCATTTTTTTTTTTTCACAGTCAATTTTATACACAAAGGTATACACGATAAAAACCGGTTATAACGACATTGAACTGGCACTGCAGTGCCGACGTTATATCCGTATCGTGCCTACATAACAAAACATTCCAGTTTATTAAATTATTTCTTTTTTTTGCTTTTATGCCAGCAACGAAACTGGCTTTTTCCGTTTCTTCCGTCATTTGCACTGAAGGTCATTGATATTTAATTGTGAAACGACCTTTCACACTTATTGCACGGCATCGCGAAAAGAAATATTGCTCATGCATCCTCGTTTAATTCGATGTTTTCGGATGAAATAATATGTCGGAATTAATAATGAATACATTATGTAAGATGAAGTATATATATATATATATATAAATATATATACGTATCTCATAATAATGAGACAGGAGGGAAGAGAAGTGGAGGAAATAGATAAAAAAAATTAAGGAAGGGCTAGAGAACTTAAAAAAGAAAATTTTAGAGATGGAAGAGGAAAAAATTGAAAAATCAACATATAATGAAAAATATAAGTATCTAGTTGAAAAGGATGAAGGACCATGGAAGTACTGGTCGGAAGAGGGAATTAAGGCGGGATCCTGAATTAGCCGGTTCGAAAAATCGATATTTTGAGGAATTTTTTTCGGGTAAAAAAAAAAAAGCAAGTTCAGCGAAATTTTCAGATTATTTTATTACATGTCTGAACATAAGAAAACAATTTTTTTTAAAGAAAAATATCAACAGGCAACCGATTTTTATGCACATTCGTGCCACTGCTGTTTCCATGCGGCGTGACAAATGGAGCTCGTAATTTTCATCTGAAACAAAAAAACCAAAAACCATTTTAATTGTGACATATTTTTCTTCTATGTGAACTAAAAAAAACGAATTTTTTTTTGAAATTTGAATGTTTTTTCGGGTTTGAAGCAGAAAATGTGCTTTTTGTGAAAAAAAACATTATTTCAACTTGCTAAAAAAATTGTTAAGAATTTTTTTTCGACAATGTTTTTAGTCCAAATAGAAAAGAAAAAAAAATATATAATATATATATATATATATATATATATATATATATATATATATATATATATATATATAATAGTACCCCTCAATATTAACGCCTATTAAAATATATATATATATATATATATATTTTAATAGGCGTTAATATTAAGGGGTACTATTTTAATCTATAATTTAACATATTTATAATATTAAAATTTATAATAAGATTTAATAATATTTATAAATTTATTTGCTTGAAATTAATTTATATATATATATATATATATATATATACATGTTCAAACGATAACGATAAAAATTTAAACCGCGTGTATTTTCAATTCGTACACACCACGTTCGCTTTCTCAAGGCGAAAGTACAGGACAATAATTTCATTAACGGCGCAAGGCTTGAAGAGTTTGGAAAAGTAAACCGCGCCTCGTCTTATGGGCGTTTCGTCCAAATCAGCTTTAAACATTTTTTTTTTTTCTCCACAAGTGTGCGCGCGCGAACCATTAGAGCGAGTATTCGTTGCGCAAACAATTATTCGTGACGTGAGGTTATACAGCACACGTTTAGATTGTCGTTTGATATTTGGCGTCGAGTTTTTGCAAGAGTCACGTGGAACTTGAGAAATCCGAAGGCTTCGAAAAATCGATCGTTATCGAGATCGACTAGTCATCGGTATTAAAAATATACAAAATATACCAAATCTTAATCATAATCATCAAAAATAAATGACAATAATAATTTATGATAAATTGCTTGCTGTCACAATGCTGCTACGATAATTAAAAGAAAAAGAAACAAGCAAACAAACCCAAACAAACCCAAACAAGTAGCTTGTAAATAACAAATATAAAAAGAAAAAAAGAACGTCAGCGAAAGTTTTGGCGAAATTGTTTCGTCAAAATATGAATCGTTGCGAAATGATGATGCAAAAAAAAAAAAATATACCTTTGTCATTCGTAACGGAGGAACGCGATTTTTTTTTTTTCAACAGACGACCAATAACGAACGAACGGGCAACGCGCTATCACGCGAACGATCGTTTCCAACGTACCAAAGGACCATTTCCAATGTGTCATTGATCTTAGGGGCCAGGGTTGGCGAAGTTTCTTGATTTTTCGTTTTTTTTTTTTTTTTTTTTTCTTCTCTTTTTTTCGCCGAGGGACAACCGGTACGGCGGACCGGTGACGAGCCCCACGTAACGATACACCAACTTTGGGTCCTGATTTTCGCATAAAATGGCGATAATTCAGAGAAGCAGGATGGAGAATTTTTTTTCTTTTTTTTTTGGCGAGCGGAGGGGGGCGGGGGGGCGGGTGGTGAGCGAATAAATAATTATAGCGCGGTTGGTATTACGAAATCCATGCTACGCTATTTTTCGTATTCTATTGGAATTCTCGGAGCGCTGACTCGCGCGGGTTTAGCATTTGCTGCGATGGGAATATCGTTGCCGAATTCTCGGAGCTCAGAGCCGAGCTCAGCTTTCGTGTTTTTTTTTTCTTTTTTTTTCTTTTTCACTGCACATCCTTTGGTAAGGGTTACAGTTATCGAGCCGTCATTGCTTTTTTTTTTTTTTTACTGCACAATTGCCAGTTTGTTTGCAATTGCAAATTGAGGACGAGCGAATAAAAATTTTGTGAAAGGAGACGTGAAAGACGAAGCTGAGTTACGGAATTTTCATTTGGAATATTATTGAAAATTTAAACATCATCGAATGAAATTCGAATGATCAAATATTTATTTGTCCTTTAACAAGGAGCTTTGAATTTTCGAAATAAAACGTCGAAATATCATTAATCGATATCATAATCGATTAGTCAAATAGATTAATCAAATATCATAATCGAGTAATCAAATCGATTAATCAAATATCATAATCGATTAATCAAATATTATAATCGACTAATCAAATAGATTAATCAACTATCATAATCGATTAATCAAAAATCATAATCGATTAATCAAATCGATTTATCAAATATCATATTCGATTAATCAAATCGATTTATCAAATATCATAATCGACTAATCAAATCGATTAATCAAATATCATAATCGATTAAATACCATAATCAATTGATCAAATATCATAAGCGATTAATCAAATATCATAATCGATTAATCAAATATCATAATCGGGTTAATCAAATATCATGATCGATTAATCAAATATCATAATCGATTAATCAAATATTATAATCGACTAATCAAATAGATTAATCAAATATCATAATCGATTAATCAAAAATCATAATCGATTAATCAAATCGATTTATCAAATATCATATTCGATTAATCAAATATCATATTCGATTAACCAAATCGATTTATCAAATATCATATTCGATTAACCAAATCGATTTATCAAATATCATAATCGATTAATCAAATGTCATAATCGACTAATCAAATCGATTAATCAAATATCATAATCGATTAAATACCATAATCAATTAATCAAATATCATAATCGATTAATCAAATATCATAATCGATTAATCAAATCGATTAATCAAATATCATAATCGATTAATCAAATATTATAATCGCCTAATCAAATAGATTAATCAAATATCATAATCGATTAATCAAAAATCATAATCGATTAATCAAATCGATTTATCAAATATCATATTCGATTAATCTAATCGATTTATCAAATATCATATTCGATTAACCAAATCGATTTATCAAATATCATAATCGACTAATCAAATCGATTAATCAAATATCATAATCGATTAAATACCATAATCAATTAATCAAATATCATAATCGATTAATCAAATATCACAATCGGATTAATCAAATATCATAATCGATTAATCAAATATCATAATCGGATTAATCAAATATCATAATCGGATTAATCAAATATCATAATCGATTAATCAAATATCATAATCAACGAATTTAAAAAAAAAACATGAAATTTAGATTATAATCGAAACGCCACGAATTCTCGAGCCCAAACTTCGGCTGGACAATTAAGGGCTTGCTGAGCCTTCAATGACACCCCGTAAAAAAAAAAAAAGTCTCACCACCCTTCGAGGCCCACCGCGAGATTTCAATAAATTAAACTTCCGCAATTTTTTCCATTGGGCACTTGACACGAAAATAGAAGACGAAAAAACAAAAAAAAAAGAAAAAAAAAACCACCGAAGAATTTCGATTCGAGCTCGAACAGACCGTAATAAAATCATGGATCGTCGTGCGTCACTTGTGTGACGATTTTTTTTTACAAATAGCACGAACCGAAAGTACATCACGTAAAAACGCCGTAACCGGCAACATTTCTACGTGAATTGCTGCACCGATTGATCGAAATGGGATCGGATCGAGTCGAAACTTTATGGAGCGATTTCAACGGTCTCGTTGTACAGGTATCCACGCTATGTGGCACTTGGAGGCCTGAAAAAAAAAAAAAAAAAACAATTTTTACCCCAACTCGAAACTTGTCAAAAGTTCCTCGATACACTTTTTCATTTTGTCAATCAATGATTCAGCAGTTCGATTGGAAAGAGAAACAAAATAACGTGCCGAATCGCGATACCTAGATGAGATGCAATAAAATTACCATTTCCCAATTTTTTTTTTCACCCTTTTTCACTTCTTTCTATCGTCCTCTCTATTGTCTTGCTCGCATTGACACGGGATATTGTGCCAGTTTGAATTCTTTTTTTTTTTTTTTTTTGTCTCCTCTTTCGTTTCATTAGCATTTTAATAGGCTGGACACGCGCACTCGCGCGCCGCGTCCAGAGCGTTCTCTTTGACACGCATTATTATTGGCGCAAGAAACCATTCACGGATTGCGTTACGTGTAACACACACACACACACACACACACACACACACACACACAAACAGACACAGACAAATAAGCGTACGAGAGACACGTGGGCGCGTTATTGCGGCGATGAAAATGCCTCATTAATGTTATAGATAAGTTTGTATGTGTTTTGCGTGTATACGTTAAGCCTGAAAATTTTGCAACGAGCTCTCGTTCCACTCGCTTCGCTTGCGACGTCGCCTGACCCGCGCCCAATCCATCAAATGTCCAACACACACGCACACACACACACACACACCTCTGTTACTGTGGGAAGAAAATTTTGCGAATGATCGATTGCGCCGGGTTTGCTGGGTTTCCTGCAATATTTTGCCATTAGAATAATTTACTTCACTAAAATTTTCTTTTTTAGGCTTTCTAATCCTTTTTGATCTTTTCATCCATTCTATCCACTTCCCGTCTTTCTCTTATGATTTTTATTGTGTCTTCTGTCCCCATATCCTTTCACTTTCTCTAAATTATTTTCTTACTTTGACGGAATTTCCGTTGGCAATTGCCCTTGTTTCCTCGGTCAAACAGATTTTTGGCCATCTCGATTCCACCATCCTCAGCACATGTCTTATGTACCTTAAGGGCGGGGTAAAGTATTAAATTTTTTTTTTTCATTTTTAAATTTTTTTTTAAATGAATGCATAATATCTCAAGAATATTGTGTTAAAATTTCAAGTCGATCGGAGTAAAATTGACGAAGTTATGAGTATTTGAGCGTCTATTGCTCCATGCCGGGTTTTATACCTGGGCGGCGCACGACAGTAAAGAAGAAAGAGTTTTGCGTAGACAAACGCAAAAAGATGCTCTCGATCATCTTGATGGAAGCCTTTTGCTCTACGGACCTGGCATCGACGACTTTGAGTGAGTATAAGAAAATTATCGAGTTTTATTTTGAATTTCTGAAAATTCAAAGATAATTGAAAAATCTGAAATAAATTCATACGTATTCAGAAAAATGAACGAATCAGGAAAAAAAATTGGGTTGCGGGGAAATTTGTTGACTATTTTTTTTTTTTTTTCATCATTTTGTTAATAACATTTTGGAATTATTATTATGCAAAATTAATCTTTTGAGTACCTTTAATATGCATGAATTTTCGCAGATTTTTATGCAATCGAGAAGTGTTCTCAAACTTATGTGCAATGAGCGCTAAGCGACCAAACTCTTCTGCGTTTTTCAAACCGTTTTCTCTGAGACTTGTCATATTTGAAGTCCGTGTGCACGATAACTCAAAATCTACTGGACCAATCGCTTTGAAATTTTGCACAGTACTTCTTCACATAATTCACCAGGTATTGTCGAGAGCTTTTTTGTTTTTTTTAAATAATTACTAATTTTTCAACAACAAATTAGCCGATTTTTTTTAGCGAAAATCGGGTTTTTGGCTCCCAAGTGCTACGAAAAATCGAAAAATCGAAAAAAAAAAAAAAAATCCTCCCGTCATTACCTCGAGAAACATCTCCTTTAACAAATGCATTTTGATTTTTTTGTTTCAGATGATTCTGTTGCGAGTTATGGTGCACACCGCAAACCAACTTTTTTTCGAGGCGCCTCCGGGGTTTAATTTTCACTCGCTCAATTTTGAATATTTTGCAATGCAAATTTAGGAGAATGTTGTTCAAATGTTACTTTATTATATGTAAATTTTTCAATAAACGAACACTATCCGTTACGCCAAAAAAAAAATCTTAAAAACATGCCTTTTTTTCGCCGAATTAACTTTACCCCGCCCTTAACGCTCTTTCTCTTATCAAATAGGCCATAGTTGGCACTCTCAGCTCCCTTCTCCACATATAGTTTGGTGTTGTTTTATTTACTCATAATTATATATATATATAAATATATATATATATATATATATTGGGTGAAGTAAAAATTTCTGAGCGTTTTCCGCTAGATGTCTTTAGTGAGCCATATCTCACGATGAACAGTTTTGTGTTTGGCGAAGCCAGTTGTGTGTAACAGCGTTCCAAAATGGAGGTAAAAAAAAAAAAGAGAAAATTCGATACATTCTTCCGTAGCACTACGACCAAGGTGAAAAGGCGGAGCAGGCGGCCAAAAAAAAATTGTGCTGTTTATGGAGCCAATGCAGTATCGAATGGAACAGCAAAGCGGTGGTTCCAACGATTACGTTCTGGTAATATGGACGTCGAAGATGATGAGGCACGCTCTGGTAGGCCAATCGTCGAAAATGTCGATAAAATCATGGAAATCGCCGAGTCGGGCCGGCACGTGAGCACTTGTTCCATTGCCCAGGAACTGAAGATTAGCCAGAAAAGCGTTTGGAAGCATTTGCATAAGGCTGGTCTCAAGAAGAAGCTCGATGTGTATGGGTGCCACACGAATTGACGCAAAAGAACCTTTTGGACCGAATTGATGGCTGCGATTCTTTGCTGAAACGTAACGAAATCGAGCCATTTTTAAAGCGGTTGGTGACTGGCGTTGAAAAATGGGTGACATACGAGAAAAACAGCCGAAAAAGATCGTGGTCCAATCGCGGTGAGCCGGCCCAAACGATCGCCAAGTCCGGATTAACGGGCCAAGAAGGTTTTGCTGTGCGTTTGGTGGGATTGGATGGGAATCATCCACTACGAGCTGCTCCCATTGGGCCAAACACTCAATTCGGACCTCTACTGTCAACAACTGACCAGATTGAAGCAGGCGATCGACCAGAAGCGGCCAGAATTGGCCAATAGGAAGGGTGTTGTGTTCCATCGAGACAACGCCAGGCTGCACACGACTTTAACGACGCGACAGAAGCTCCGAGAGCGCGGATGGGAGGTTCTATCGCACCCGCCGTATATTCCACACCTCGCACCAAGCGATTATCACCTTTTCAAGCATTTGCAAAATTTATCTTGATGCTACAAAACTAGCCTCAAGAGAGGCCTTGTGAAAATGGCGCTGGTCAAGTTTTTTACCAATAGGGACGAGGACTTCTTCAATCGCGGAATTATGAAATTGCCTTTCAAAATGGACAAAAGTTATCGAACAAAGTGGCGCATATTTGATCTAAATCGGATAATCCTATGTTAATTTCATCGTCGAAATAAAGCGGAAAAACGCTCTTTTTACTTCATCTAATATATAAATATTATAATACAAATATAATATTAATATATAAATATTAATATATTTATATTTTTATATTAATATATTTTATATTAATATATTTATATTTTATATTTAATATAAATATTAAAATATTAATATTAATATATAAATATAATATATAATATTTTACTTTTTACTTCATCTAATATATAAATAAATTATATAAATTATATACAAATTCATACCGACACCTGCGTCGACTTTTTTCCACACACACACACACATTTACATATATATATATATATATATATATGTGTGTGTGTGTGTGTGTGTTTGTATAGAAAAACTCGACGCAGGTGTCGTCATGAACGTTTAACTCAAGTGTACTTTTATGGAAGACTCCGTGTATCGCTTCTAACGCGTATGTCAAGTCGTTATTGCCGCAACATTTTGCTCTCGGGAACGTCATTGGGTATTTCATTCCTTTTCGTTTTGTCCTCTTCTCCTTTTTTTTTGCGTGTAGCCAGATACTTAACAGGACCAAAAGGGACGGGAGGAGAGGGAGAGGCAAAATGTCACGAGCCTTTGAGCGTCGCTAATAAACGTTCGAAAATCGGTCAAATTCGCTGCGTCGAGGTTGAAGCGCCTTCACTCGAGTTTTACACTCAACGCGCAATCAGTATCGCCTAACTCGAAAATAAAAAAAAACTGACTCGTTTTTTCTCTTCTTTTTTTTTCTCTCCCTTGCACGCTTGTAACGCGCGCGAGAGGAGAAAAAAAAAACGAAAAATGTGCCACGCTCACTCGGCAATTGTTGAACTTGAATCTCGCGCTCTCTATTGCTCTACGCGCTTCTCTATTGCTCTACGCGCTTCTCAATGCTCAATTTTATTAACGAGTTATTACGCAACGCGAGAGCGTACACCTGAAGTTCTTTTCTCCTGTTTGGGTTGTGTTTTTTTTGCGCTTTTTTTTTTTACGAGTGCACCAAAAAAATTAGACTCAAGACGAGGGACGATGCATATCCGAAAGAAATTGTTTCTTCTTTCTATTTTGTTTTTTTTTTTTAACGCTTCTTCATTTGCCACGGGACTCGCAAACCCTTGTCCAAAGTTCGTACTCTTTTTTTTTTCTTCTCGTCTCAAGCTTCTCTGCATTAGTTTTAAATATTCATGAAGTATTTGAAGGCGTTCGCTGGAATTCATTTCCAATGGTGCGATTGCATAAATCGTTTTCTTATTATTATTATTTATTTATGTTTATTGTATTATTTTTCACGCGCACACATTTCTTATATTGGGAGTACGAATTAATTCGGTGCATTTTTTTGTGATAAAAAATCCATTTATTAAAAAAAAAAACAAGGTACGAATAGATTAATCAAAGTATTGTCCATCGCTGGCTACTACTTTTTTTTTCCCATCTCTCAGGCAATTTTCGAATTCCATCTCGAACAAAAACGTCTCGTCTTTTGAGGCGATCCAAGTTTTGAGCCAATTTTCCGATTTCTGCGAAAGAAGTGAACCCCGGTGAGCAGCTAAATCCTGCTGCATCCGTCGGAACAACCAAGTAATCGGAAGGAGCAATGTCCGGTGAATACGGCGGATGCGGTAAAATATCCCATTTGAGCGTTTCCAAAGATTTTTTTTTACGACTTTTGCGACACGAGGCCCGAGCGTTGTCACGCAGAAGAATAACTTTGTCATGTCTTTGCTCGTATTCCGGCCGTTTTTCTCTCGTAATGCACGGCTCAAACGAATGAATTGTAGTCTATACCGATCGCCCGTAATGGAATCGCCAGGTTGTAGCAGCTCCATTGGCTCATTTGGCTGTCCAGGGCGAGGCTTGTCTTCAACGCTGAACATCACCGTGTCTTAAGGGCGGGGTGAAGTTAATTCGGCGAAAAAAACGGCATGTTTTTTTGATTTTTTTTTGGCGTAACGGATAGTGTTCGTTTATTGAAAAATTTACATATAATAAAGTAACATTTGAACAACATTCTCCTAAATTTGCATTGCAAAATATTCAAAATTGAGCGAGTGAAAATTAAACCCCGGAGGCGCCTCGAAAAAAAGTTGGTTTGCGGTGTGCACCATAACTCGCAACAGAATCATCTGAAACAAAAAAATCAAAATGCATTTGTTAAAGGAGATGTTTCTCGAGGTGATGACGGGAGGATTTTTTTTTTTTCGATTTTTCGATTTTTCGTAGCACTTGGGAGCCAAAAACCCGATTTTCGCTAAAAAAATCGGCTAATTTGTTGTTGAAAAATTAGTAATTATGAAAAAAAAAAACAAAAAAGCTCTCGACAATACCTGGTGAATTATGTGAAGAAGTACTGTGCAAAATTTCAAAGCGATTGGTCCAGTAGATTTTGAGTTATCGTGCACACGGACTTCAAATATGACAAGTCTCAGAAAAACGGTTTGAAAAACGCAGAAGAGTTTGGTCGCTTAGCGCTCATTGCACATAAGTTTGAGAACACTTCTCGATTGCATAAAAATCTGCGAAAATTCATGCATATTAAAGGTACTCAAAAGATTAATTTTGCATAATAATAATTCCAAAATGTTATTAACAAAATGATGAAAAAAAAAGATTAGTCAACAAATTTCCCCGCAACCCAATTTTTTTTCGTGATTCGTTCATTTTTCTGAATACGTATGAATTTTTTCAGATTTTTCAATTATCTTTGAATTTTTTGAAATTCAAAATAAAACTCGATAATTTTCTTATACTCACTCAAAGTCGTCGATGCCAGGTCCGTAGAGCAAAAGGCTTCCATCAAGATGATCGGGAGCATCTTTTTGCGTTTGTCTACGCAAAACTCTTTCTTCTTTACTGTCGTGCGCCGCTTGCTCCTCTGCTCTACTAATTCGCAAATCGTCAACTTGTCGGGCCCAGGAACAGGCCCGTTTATCAAGAAATTTATTCGGGGTCGAAAAATACAATAGCGCGCCGCGCAGCTGCCGCCCAGGTATAAAACCCGGCATGGAGCAATAGGCGCTCAAATACTCATAACTTCGTCAATTTTACTCCGATCGACTTGAAATTTTAACACAATATTCTTGAGATATTATGCATTCATTTAAAAAATTTTAAAAAAATGAAAAAAACATTTTTTAATACTTTACCCCGCCCTTAAAGCGTCTAAACCCATTCCCTACATGATTTATCAGTTGGAGCATCATCACCATAAACTTCGACAAGCATTCGATGCGCTTCAGCTGTGCACTTTTCTTCCAATTAAAGCAGAAAAGTAAACACTTCCCGCAAATGCTGCTCAGTTGACACAAACATTTGACATATTCAATACAGTAAAAAAAACAAGGTTTTCAATGGAACTCAAAGCGATATAAACTGAATGTTATTGACAGATGTCTAACCTCGCTGAAAGCACGGAAATCAGCTGTCACTATGAAACATTCGTAACAGCCAGAGCCATCTCTTGAAAACGGACCGAATTACCTTGTACTCCCGATATTATTAGTAGCAATAATTTATTTTTTAAATTATACCCTTGCGGCCTTTCAAACAGTCGAATTAATGGAGAGAGTAAGGAAAAATAATTGAGAGCTATGCGAATAAAAAGCGACCATGCGATATACAAGAAGAGGAGAAAGAAAATTGAGAATACGACGTGAATATTGTCGGGAGTACGAAAAATGGGCAAACAACGTATAAAAATTAAAGAGTACTGGGAAAGAGAAGGGCTTGGAGGGAAGAACTAACGAAACATTGGCCAGGTTAAGATGCGAAAATATAGAAAAAGGAGGAGGAGGAGGAGGAAAAAACAAATGGATAAGCCGATGACATTGAATATACTTTGCAGATGTATTCGCGGATGAGATTGACACCGAGGCGAGAAATTTGTTCCAAATAGTGCCTACGTTCGATCCGGCAGCCGGAACGGTCAGCGAGGCGTGCAGAAAACAATCGCAAATTTATCAGAGAGAATTGAAGAAATTTTCCCTCTGGGCTTTGAAGAGTGAGTATTCCGAATAATTTTTTTTTTTTCATTATTGTCATTGCTACGAAAGGCGAAAAGTTTACGGACAAAAATTCGAAGAAACTTCCGGAACGATTTTTTATGCCATTTCGCCGACAGTTGACACAAATGAATTTAATAAACGGCATTTTGAAGGGGAGGAATTCACCTTTATACCGTTTTTTTTTCGAAAATTTTTTATTATTTTTTTTCACGACTAGTACCCTTTTTCAAAAACGACCATTTTTGGCCTTTTTTTGTTCCTTTTCTGGTGGACCACGTTTATAGAGACATTTTTTTTTATGCATATCTTTGACCGGAATAATCAAGAGGGAAGCTCAAGCTTTAATTTCGTTTTTTTAAAGCTTCGTACGATTTTTTTTTCTAAAGATATTTTGATTAAAAAAAAAAGAGACAATTCGAAAAAGAGTTCTTTTCGAATTCTTTTTCTCGAAAACTCTTTTTTTTCGAATTAAAAAAAAAAAGAGAATTCGAAAAAGAGTTCTTTTCAATTCTTTTTTTAAAAACAAAAGAGACGATTCGAAAAATAACGCGTAACGCGAAAACGATGAGGATTCAAGGAAAACCGCAAGATAGCAAAAAGTTGAATCGCTTGTCGTTGAGTTCGCGAGAATTTTTTCAGATTTTTTTTTCATCTATTTTCGGTAAAAAGTGGTGATTTAATTGCCGTAACTCGAGAAAAAAATGTCGAAAAAATCTGAAACAATTCTATTGCGTTGAAAATAGAAAAATAAAGTTTTTTTTCTCTCTTGAAATTTTACCACAAACCCCTTGGTTCTCGAGTTATAGTGAAAATAGGTGAAAAAAAAAAAAAAAAAAATGTCGAAAAAAAAATCTGAAAAAATTCTCGCGATCTCAACGAAAATCGATTCAACTTTTTACTATCTTGAGGTTTTCCTTGAATCCTTGTCGTTTTCGCGTTAAACGTTATTTTTCAAATTCTCTCTTTTTTTTTTCAAAAAAATCAAAATATCTTTAGAAAAAAAAAATCGTACGAAGCTTTAAAAAAAACAAAATTCAAGCTTGAGCTTCCCCCTTTATGATTCCGGTCAAAGAAATGCATAAAAAAAATTTGGTCTGTAAACGGGGTCCACCAGAAAAGGAACAAAAAAAAAGGGCAAAAAATTGTCATTTTCGAAAAAGGTTACCAGTCGTAAAATAAATAGTCAAAAATATTATAAAAAAAAATGGTATAATGATGAATTCCTTCCCTTCAAAACGCCGTTTATTAAATTCATTTATGTCAACTATCGGCGTAATGACATGAAATATCGTTCCGGAAGTTTTTTTAAATTTTTGCCCGGTAACTTTTCGCCGATAGTGTGTCTGTGTGTGTAAATATATATATATATAATTATTATTTAAATGAACAAAAATTGTTATTATAATGTAAAAAAATATGATTTCAAATGGTCCGCAGTGTTCGACGCAAGTGCAAAAATTTCCTCGGGTATACTGAGCGGAAATGTAAATCAATTTGGCGATTTCGACGAGTGCCTTGGGATCGACGAGGAAAATAATGGGATAAGGGGCCAATATTGCCTCGCCTCGTTGCAACTGGAGGTCGACGAGGCAAGGCCGGATTTGAAAAAACTTCATCGGCTTATTCACTCTCACTACGCATTCAGAAGTAACATGAGTGATGTGAGTTATACAACAAAAAAAAAAAGATCCCACGTTCTCCGAATATCTTGTGTGGCTCTGTTCATTTTTCTTTTCTATTTCTTTTTGAAACGAAACGTCCGAGGCTGAAAAATCATCCGAGTGACTTGTAAATCCGTGACTCTTCTTTCTCTCGTCGCATCTCGATTCTTTTGGATCGGATTTCCTTTTCTTTTCTTCTTCCTTCTTTTCTCGTATTAATTTCCATCGTAAAATGCCACTATTTTCTATTACACTTGACACGTGCAATTAATACAAATATTTAAATTTACCGAATACTATTTTGCAAAGCTAATTGTGTAGTGCAATAAAATTCCCCGCAAATACCTTTTTGGCACGAAATTTGACGCATCGACGAAATGAATTTTGAAAAATAGATATACGTTTTTTTTTTTTCTTCTTCTGCAGCCCGGTCACCGACTTCCTCGTTTTTCCACCGTCAACTGGGCCATTTGTGCACCAGCGGCATGCTCTTCGAAGGATATCGAGGCATCGCTCAGAGAGACAATAGCTCGATACACACCGGGCAAAGGTCTCAAAATCAACGTTCAAGTCGAGAGTGACATGTGCCAAGTGGAACGAACCGAAGGACTTCCCACTGCAACGATCGTCGCTGGGTAAGAGAGTGCATTCGGGCGTTAAGGCGGGATCCTGAATTAGCCGGTTCGAAAAATCGATATTTTGAGGAATTTTTTTCGGGTAAAAAAAAAAAAAGCAAGTTTAGCGAAATTTTCAGATTATTTTATTACATGTCTGAACATAAGAAAACAATTTTTTTTAAAATAAAAATATCAACAGGCAACCGATTTTTATGCACATTCGTGCAACTGCTGTTTCCATGCGGCGTGACAAATGGAGCTCGTAATTTTCATCTGAAACAAAAAAAACCAAAAACCATTTCAATTGTGACATATTTTTCTTCTATATGAACTAAAAAAAAACGAAAAAAAATTTCGAAATTTGAATGTTTTTTCGGGTTTGAAGTAGAAAATGTGCTTTTTGTGAAAAAAAAAATTATTTCAACTTGCCAAAAAAATTGTTAAGAATTTTTTTTTTCGACAATGTTTTTAGTTCAAATAGAAAAGAAAACGATACTGAAGCGAACAAGCTTTGGTTTGTTTCGATTGGACTTCTAATTTTTTTGTAATCAGATACGCCAAATTAGAAAAATCGTAAAAACGAAAACTCGAGAAAACGGGCGCCCTAACTGCCCGAGCGCCCGTATACCTGCTCGACACTCCACTACGTTCAGTGCTGTATCTTTGGAAATATTTCGAATTTGGCTATAAAACTTTGTCTAGACATTCTTAGATACATCAGGAATAGATTTAAACAATAAAAAAAAAATCGATTTTTTGGACCCTCTAATTCAGGATCCGGCCTTAAGTTTCCACAAGTAACGAATGATTTGTCGATTTTTAATTGAACTTTTTAAATTTACACCCTCGTTCTTTTGTTTCTCTACGTTTTATGGCACACGCTGACGATCGAAGGTGTTTGTTCGTTGGAATGATCGTTTTGTCAATCGTGGCCGGGCTGTGCGATCATTACGAGGCAAATGTCAGTGAGATAATTCTGTCGTTTTCCCTGAAGCGTAACGTCAAGAAGATGATCTCGTTGAAACGAGGCGAGGACGATATTAAAACCCTCCACGGTATACGTGCACTGAACGCTTTTATGCTGATCGTCGCGCACAAGAGCATGGCTCTGTTCTTCAATCCTTACATCAACAGAACGGAGATGTCTGAGGTAGGATGACAATTCTCGATGAGGTATGTTTCGTTAGTGACAGGTGGACGCGAGGATTAAGCCACGTTGAGACGAGTCACTTGATCAGGACATCGAGACCTTAGGAGACTCTAGGATTTTCCAAAAATTGTTTTTTTTTTTGTTAAAAATGTACCTTAGTGCCTATAAAATGATATTCCAAAAGATTATGGGTGTGAAAAATCTCTGAGTACTCGATTTACGAATTCTGGCGCAAGCCCTCTTCATGCCGTGACTTTCTACTAACTTTAAACGCGTTTATCTCAAAATTACATTTATTCAAGTCGACCGGACTCACAGCTCAAACAATTTTCAACCGATTTTTAAAATTATATTGCATAGTTCTTTTTTTTTTATTAACAATTCAATAAGCCTGGCATTGGCTTAACGACAATATAACAAGCCAATGCCAGGATTCGTGAAGCTCGTGCAAGAAATCAATTCCTTCCGCTCATTGCGTAAATCGTGTTTATCGACGCGAGCGTGGTTTCGTGTTTTCCAGTACGTTGGACGACCATGGACCGTGATCGGAAGAGCAGCGAGCCTTTACACCGATCTTTTCATAATGTTGTCGGGCCTCTTGACGACTTACGCGTTCGTCGGACGACTACGAAAGACCGGTAATCTCGACGTCAAGAGGGAATACCTTTCGAGACTCTTGAGGCAATTATTATATTCGTGTAAAATTCAATTCTCGCAAATAATATTCATTATTCGAGATAACTTCTTTTTTTTTTTTTTTTTTTACGAATTTCTCTAGGCTCGTACCCACTCTCGGAGCTCTCGTGATCTTCTGCACTCACGTCATGCCGTTCGTAGGCTCCGGGCCGCAATGGAATCTCGTTGTGACACATCACGCGGAAATATGCAAGAAAACGTGGTGGCGAAACTTCCTATTCATACACAATTACTTTGGATTCGAGAACATGGTAATATTCTATTACTCAATTGCGCTATGCACGGTTTTGAATTTCTGAGTCTTGGAGGATGTTCATTAATTACGTGAGGTCCAAATAGGGAGGGGGGGTCAATGAAAATCTCAAGTAAACTTTGTAATTCAGAAAATATACTGTTATAACATATTGTAAGGTACAGGGTGCAAATATGGACACCTTGAGGCTTGAATCATTCTAGAAGGGAAATTATTTTAAGAAAACAAGAAAATTCTAAGTATTTTATATCAAGTATAAATTTTAATGAATATAAATATCAATTTCTTAATGATAATAATAATATATAAAGAAAATAATATATATTATATAAAGAATAATAATAATAATATAATATAATTAATAATATATTATTATATTATATATATATATATAATATAATACAATGTAATATATTATATTATATATATATTATATATATAATATAATTATAATAATAATATTATCAGTTATTATTATATTAATTATATTATTATAAATATAAATTATATATAATATAATATATTATATTAATTGTTTTTAATATAATATAATATATTATAATGTATTATTATAATATAATTAATATAATAATAACTGATAATATATAATTAATGATATATTATTATATTATTAAAATAATATAATTAATATAATAATAACTAATAATATATAATTAATATAAATATAATAATAATTAATATAAAATTAATATATAAAGAAATTTTAATAAAATAAGTATAAAAAAAAAATATTTTAAGAAAATCAGAAAACAAAACAAGAATCACACCATTGTTTGGGTTTGTTTGGGTTAAAATATAAAAATATCAGAAAAAAAAGAAAACAAGAATTACACCACTGTAATTGCTTTATTATATTTATTAACAATTAGTCTCATTAGTAAGGATATACATCCTACGTAATTATTTTTTTTTAACTCGCGAAAATGTCGATATTTCCAGACTGGTCTGAAAATATGGACAGGCACGTGACCATATTAACAATGTGAAATAAAAACAATCAAATGTTCTTATCAATCTCCTTTATTCTATCCTTAGGCATCACGTTATTGCCTCATTATCTTCTTCATTAATTTTAATCAAATATTCGTGTTCTGTTCATCCTCATCTATTCTTCGGAGTCAAGTTGCCTGTGGATCGAGTAGGGAAGATTGTGTCGTAGCACTATTCTATTCTACCCGATTTTTTTTCGTCAGTTTTCCAACCTTTGTGCTTTTTTTGTCATTCCTGTCCTGTCAATTGGTCTTAATTTTTTTTTTTTTTACAGTGTCTCACGCACACCCACCATCTCGGCATCGACACTCAGCTATTCGCTGTGTCGCCATTAATGGTGACGTTGCTGTACAAATGGCCGAAATTTGGTTCACGGCTGCTCGCACTAATTGCAATATCATCGACGGTGCTTCGTTATCACGTGACGATTCACAAGAATCTCAACAATTACGTGTTCTTCGGCGCTTCGTGAGTTCGGCTAGTTTTTTTCTTTTGTACTTTGTCTCCTTTCTGTCGAATTCATCGTTCGCGTCGTCGCGCGTTTTCCATTCTTTCAGTATCAAGCAACTCTTCGATACGGCGAACTTCTCGTACATTTTGCCGTCCCACCGACTGACGGTCTACATCATGGGAGTCCTCTTGGGTTATTGGCTCAAGATATGTCCGGTAGACTTCAAGCTTAGCAAGGTTCGCGCAACTGCCGCCTCCTCCCGCGAAAAATATCCACACGTTCGCTCTTCTATTCGCTGATCTCTGACGTTTGATTTTTTTTTTTTTTTTCCAGACGGCGCTGAAGCTCGGCTGGATCGTTTCCGGTCTGATGGCTCTTGGTTCGTTCTTCGGGCCGGCCGGTATGGGCTCGATACATTACGTTCACAATCCGATTCACGCAGCGCTTTATTCGGCTTTAGCACCGATCGGCTGGTGCGCCATATTTGCCTGGCTCGCATTCGTCTCACACACCGGAAACGGAGAGGGTAAAAGACTTCCGAGAGCGATTTTTTTTTTTTTTTTTGTCAAATCAAAGCACTCGTGGAGAAAAGAAATTTTTCAACGTTTATTTTTACTTTTTTTTTTAACCATTGAAATCATTTTTTTTTTTTTTTTGCAAATTTTACACTGTGATGATTCCTTAAGTCCAGCTTTGGCGTTTTTTTTTTTCCCGAGATCTTCAACTCTGACATTTGTTACACAATGATTTATCGATTTCCAGGTTGGTTGTGCAAGCTCTTTGCGTGGAAGGGCTTCTTGATATGGACGAAGCTCAGTTACGCCATTTATCTCACGCAATTTCCCGTATTTTTTTACAACGTTGGTCAAACGAGGAACAGCAGCCATTACGGATTTTTCAAGCTCATGGTAAACGTGTTTTTCTTTTTTTTTTTTTTTTTTCGTTTTCTCTCGGTGACATTATTCCTTTAAACGACACGATGAAAATTATTACGAATTGACAGTTCAACGCGAGCGAGCTCGGCTGGATAGTCGCGACGTCGGCCGTTCTCACGCTCCTCTTCGACACGCCATTTCAAAATTTGAAAAATCATCTTTTCAAGAAATCATCGACAGAGGCGCGAGCCCGTGCCAAGGTCGATTGAACAACGCCATCTCGAAGTATACAAGAAAATATTGAGCCAAAAAAAAAGAGAGAAGCAAGCGTCGTATGTTGTAAATAGTCAGCTTGAAGTAATTGCGAGCACGATCAAAAGATCGTCCAAAAGGACGCAAGTCTTGGATTAGTTCGGCTCGTAGCCGCTAGGGGCGCCGCGATAGTGTACCGTGCCCCGTGAGACGAACAATTCAACCTTCTCGCTTGAGAGAACTTTTTCATTTTTCTTTCGAGATTTCTTACCCGACGATGGCGAAATTACGCGCGAGAGATTCTCCAGACGTGGACGTCTGGGTGGAAAATCGAAGCATCGTTTATCGAGTTTATTCGAGTTTGGCTTTCGATTCGAACGACGAATAAACTCTCATTGTAAATAGTCGCTTTTTTGCTGTCTCTCTCAAAAAATCTAATATCTTTCTCTAAATGAAAAAAAAAAATACTGCCGGAGCTAATTCAGTGTATAAAATATTTCCTATTTTACATGCGTAGTTTTAAGGAGTTTCGGGGCAGATTATTTTTAGAAGCAGGATGCCTAATTTTGACCAGTACGAAAATTTCACGACATTTAAGAGGATTTTTAATTCAAGAAATAGAGATTTTGATTCATGACTTTTTGGTATAAAAGTATACTTTATAATTCTTTGGTGCGACTAATTTTCGAAATTTTTGTATTCATATTCTGCTCTTTGAAAACAAATGTGTATGCCAATAAAAAAAAAAGTATACGAAATAAACTGTCACCAAACTGTAAAATTCCATGTGTAGTAAAAAAAAAAAAAAGTGAGACAAACATTTCGAATTTGCTGTAAAGAAATATATTTTGGGAACTTTGATTAATGTCGTCTAGTCGCTTAACACGAACAAAGAAAAACTAATATGCCGAGTTAACGAATCATTTTCTTTTTTTTTCGAATTTAGGAGACTAAATTCGAAAAAAAAGAAACTTTAGGAGACCGAAAATTAGATTTTTTGGATTTTTTTTTATTGTGAAAAAAAAAAACGGAAATTTCCGCAATTTTGACAATAAGTTATTCATACTTTCATACATCTCTGGTAATTTTTTCAAGTTATTTCGTGCATTAATTAAGGTGTGATTCGCTGTGTCCTTTGACGCGTTCTCATCGTCGTTTTGTCGATTTGCGGGAATTGTGCAGCTCGCAATTCGCATCTGAAATAGTCCAACAAATTTTTATACATTCTTGAGATATTTTTTAAGAACATGAACCTAAATTGTGAAAAAAAAAATCGAGAATTGAATGTCGGAACGTGTTTGAGAAAAAAAAAATGATCTATTTTTAGAATTTTTTTCCCCCGGCATTTTGCAATAATAAATATGTTTTAAACAATCTAATCTTTCCAACTTTAGGTTAATGTTTCAATAAATTATATTATGTAAACGTGTTCGAAATTTGGAGATGATCCATCGATTAGTTTTTGAGTTATGATTGCCGGAAATTGAAAAAATGTCGTTTCGAGAAAAAAACACGTTTAACCCTTTTTAAGGCACAGGGAATATTTTAACCACCAATTTATTTTTAAATTATTGGCGCCAATTTTGTGGTAGGAAAATTGGCGCGAAATAATTTAAAAATAAATTGGTGGTAAAAATATTCCCTATGCCTTAAAAAGGGTTAAAGTTTCACAAACGAAAAACTCAGAGTCAAATGTGTTTAATGAAATGATAAAGTATTTTACCGATTAATCAGCGATTCCAGCACCATACAGCAGTCCTTTCTCTTCCTCGTGCAACTCATATGAAGCTTGCATTTTCTCTTTACGAGCTCTTCGAGCTTCTTTTGTCGTCAAACTTTCAGGATGTATTCTTAAGTTATTTTGCTAACGATTTATGAAATTAAAAAACAAAAACTGATTTTTTGAAGCATCTAAAAAGTGGTTGGCCGCCTCAATACAAAAATCGCGCCATGATGAGCGCTGCAGAGATCTTGAAAAAAAAAAAAAATCAAGATAGACTGATAATTTTTCACGACATATGACTTTCAGGCTCGAGTGTAATTTCGTGACATTTAAGACTTTTCGTGAACTTTCAGGTCGGCGAGACACCCTGTAAAATTGCTTAAAAAGTGCAATACGTTAAAGAGTGTTTTTTTTTTCAATTGTCAACTTGATGGAAACGGTGTAGACGATGGATTAAAAAAATTTGTCGGGTCCATTCGGTATATGACGAAGAAACTAGTGTGTAAATTCGAAATTGTCACTGATTCGTCACTCGTCCCGAAACTCCTCAATGTTATTTGTGATTCTTTTTGTTTTTATATTTAAGAAATAAGGACTGCGCGCCGGATACGTTACGGAATAATTTTACGAATAAACGAGACAAGAAAATCGAGACCGTTGACTGTTCGTCTACTTTCCACATTGGAAATTTATTCAATCGATCGGTAATCCCGATCGCTACGTACTGCAGTTACATGAGAGCCTCGAAGATTTCGCGTGCTTATTACATTACGAAAAATATAACGCGAGAGAACTTTGTTCCCGAATAAATACGACAATGCCTCTCACTCGAGTGAATTACACGTAACGCGTCAAGAAGCTCGACGAGAGAAAACTGCGCGATTATTATCGCAAGATGAGTAAAAAAAAAAAATTACCGCCATTTCTCCCAAGAGGTTGAAGCTTGCATCGTTGGCGTGCAATGAAAAAATGCATATTTTTCAATTTCTTGAATTTTTTTTTCGCGCAATTACTACAAAGATGCATCAAGCATTTTTTTTTCAAAGATATTTCTACAATAAAGAAATTGCGTTAAAACGATGCAAACTTCGCAAAGACGCCGTGGCGTTGAAAAGTAAGCAAATTTTTGCCACGACTTTTCAACGTTAATTCACTGACGAGTCTTAATAGCTATGCGTTAGTCATCAGCTTTTTCGCTGTGAACGTCGAGAGGAAGGATTACGATGACGGAGAATCGATTTGCGAAGAAAAGTCGCGGGCAATCGTCGGCGATCGACGATTGTGATAAGAAGGAGAGGAGAGGAGTAGCTTCGAAATAAATGCCTGACCAAAATCGCAAAAAATTGGCCGAAGATATTGTCTTGAGCTTACCCCGAAAGAAAAAGCTCCCGCGATAGTTACTTAAGAGAAGTCTCTGTTCGTAAAAACTGTCGGTGCAACGAGTGACCAAACGTACAAGGACATGCACATCCACGATGATATTATCTTCACCCACATTGACGCTGCGTTGGAGTTCAGGGTCTCCAGCGTGGAGTTTGGTCTGTGGAAATATATTAAAAACGTTAATTACAACACTTTTGATGAAATTTACCAATTTAATTTACCGAAAAGTGAAACAACCTCGGCAAAATTTGTCCTCTTTTAGGAATATACGCAAGGAGAGAGAGAGAGATTTACGGTGCAAAGTAAAACGAAAGACTTGTACTCACTTGTACCAATTGGTGAGAGTCATCATAACGTATAGTGTCGCGAGTGCGAACATGAGATGGAAGAAACTCCAGCTGTAAGCGACTTGATCCTCCTCGTTGTCCCATACTTTGGCCTCGCCGCCGGACTCCTCGTCGCCGCTTCGTCCGTTAACTGGAACATAGTCTGTTTGCATTTGTCGACAGAACGAACCCAAACGGAGAAGGGACCTTTATCTTTCGAAGAACCAAGATTCGTCTTTTTCTTTCGTAACGCGATGATAAACCCAAACAGAAGTCGCCTGATGGTCTCCAATTGCAAACTGGAGACCTTCAACCTTCAACCTTCAACTCCAAAACGATCAATTTGAGAGTTGAAGTGAGAAAAAAAAAAGCTCCAAAAGAGCCAACCGCGATGACGGCCCTCGAAGACGAGAGGGCGCAACTTAAGGCCGGATCCTGAATTAGAAGGTCCAAAAAATCGATTTTTTTTTTATTGTTTAAATCTATTCCTGATGTATCTAAGAATGTCTAGACAAAGTTTTATAGCCCAATTCGAAATATTTCCAAAGATACAGCACTGAACGTAGTGGAGTGTCGAGCAGGTTTATACGGGCGCTCGGGCAGTTAGGGCGCCCGTTTTCTCGAGTTTTCGTTTTTACGATTTTTCTCATTTGGCGTATCTGATTACAAAAAAACTAGAAGTCCAATCGAAACAAACCAAAGCTTGTTCGCTTCAGTATCGTTTTCTTTTCTATTTGAACTAAAAACATTGTCGAAAAAAAAAATTCTTAACAATTTTTTTAGCAAGTGGAAATAATTTTTTTTTTCACAAAAAGTACATTTTCTACTTCAAACCCGAAAAAACATTCAAATTTCAAAAAAAAATTCGTTTTTTTTTAGTTCATATAGAAGAAAAATATGTCACAATTAAAATGGTTTTTGGTTTTTTTTTGTTTCAGATGAAAATTACGAGCTCCATTTGTCACGCCGCATGGAAACAGCAGTGGCACGAATGTGCATAAAAAGCGGTTGCCTGTTGATATTTTTCTTTGAAAAAAATTGTTTTCTTATGTTCAGACATGTAATAAAATAATCTGAAAATTTCGCTAAACGTGCTTTTTTTTTTACCCGAAAAAAATTCCTCAAAATATCGATTTTTCGAACCGGCTAATTCAGGATCCCGCCTTAACGTCAATTTGCTTCGTTACTTTACAAGTTTCTTCTCCGCATCCAAGACCACTCAACGGCAAATAAATCCAAAAAAAACTAATACATGGCTCGTTAAGTCCCGGGACTGACACACAGATGGCGCCGCCAATGCCATGCCCCGCTTTTGTTTTTCGGTAGTACGCCGAACGCGTAACGCTCGAGTCGTCCAATTGAGGTGGCTACGCCCGCAAAAAATCCAAAAGAATTCGGAAAATTCTTATGTCCGATCGTAGAGTGAAGTTGCAAGAGATAGCTGACATCCTAAAGACATCAAAAGGCACCGTGTTCAAAAATTGTGCATGAAAATTTGGTTATGAAAAAACTTTTGGGTCCAAGTGGGTGCCGCGCGTTTGCTCACAGAGGAACAAAAAAAAAACGAATTGATGATTCGGAGCGCTGTTTGAAGCTGTTTACGCGTGATAAAAAGGATTTTTTTTGTTTGCGTCGGTACATAACAATGGACGAAACATGGATTCATCGCTAAACGCCGGAGTCGAAAAGAGCGTGCAGCCGAGTGGAGAGGAGAGCCTATTTTGAGGGACAAAAGACAAATCGTTCTATAAGAAAGGCATCGAAAGTTTAGAAAAAAAAAAAAACGTTGGAACGATTGTATCGTGGAAGGTGACTACACGGAGAGAATTAAATGTTAAAAATTACCGTGCAGTAACGGTAACCAGATGACAAGCCTGAAACTTCGCTTATTATTACTGAGTAAACACACAAATTTTCATGAAAATAAAATAAAATTTCTTCTTCAGATAGAACATTTTACCAGATTTTCTAGTAAATTTTCATGTGTAACAAAATACGCAAAAACTTAAATTTAAAAAATATATAATATCAGCGAAATTTTACTGTGCATTTTATTATTTTGTGCCTTTCAAAAATTTCTATAAAAAAATATCGTCTTTATAACAGTTATTTTAAGATTTATTATAAAATTTAATGAGTGTTATAGGACAAATGTATTGTGCTCTCGGTAAAAATTATCGTGCGCGCGCTACCCTTCTTGTATAGTAAAATTTTACCTACGTATTTGAAATTTTCTGTAACGTGAGTTAAAACAAAACTTGTTGCATACGAATTATCATACTTTTCTCACTTGTCACTACATTGAAATATATCACGGTAATTTTTACCGTGAAATTCACGACAAAAATTACTTTTTAATTCTCTCCGTGTAGTCTAGAGGGCCAAAATTTGGGCATTTTTCAACACGCGATTAAAAAAAAAAAAAAAAAAAAAAATATTTCCGTATCTATCTTTTTTCGCTATACATTGTCAAAGTTCGAGCGCTCCTATTGGAAATAGTATATCGATACGACAATCTTGCTCCAATCGTATTGAATTTCTTGCTCAATTTTAATTCTTATGCCTACATTTCTTTTTTGTCTGACTCTCTTATATTTCCATTCCATATGGATTGCCAGATATTTCTCTCTCATCCGCGCTTTCCGTGGCTTTTTTTTTTAAATTTCTTTTCCTCCATTTTGATGGATGCCATTGTCATCGTATTTTCCTCCCTCAGGCATTTCTCAAGCCACCATCCCTCCATCTTCATAACTTTTGGATATTTTTCAATTGAATCTTCTCATCGAAATGGAAATTTTTGGAAAATTCTACACGGAGAGAATTAAATGTTAAAAATTACCGTGCATAGTAACGGTAACCAGATGACAAGCCTGAAACTTCGCTTATTATTACTGAGTAAACACACAGATTTTCACGAAAATAAAATAAAATTTCTTCTTCAGATAGAACATTTTACCAGATTTTCTAGTAAATTTTCATGTGTAACAAAATACGCAAAACTTAAATTTAAAAAATATATAATATCAGCGAAATTTTACTGTGCATTTTATTATTTTGTGCCTTTCAAAAATTTCTATAAAAAAATATCGTCTTTATAACAGTTATTTGAAGATTTATTATAAAATTTAATGAGTGTTATAGGACAAATGTATTGTGCTCTCGGTAAAAATTATCGTGCGCGCGCTACCCTTCTTGTGTAGTAAAATTTTACCTACGTATTTGAAATTTTCTGTAACGTGAGTTAAAACAAAACTTGTCGCATACGAATTAATATGCTTTTCTCACTTGTCACCACATTGAAATATATCACGGTAATTTTTACCGTGAAATTCACGACAAAAATTACTTTTTAATTCTCTCCGTGTATGTTGATGAATAAAGACGAATTTTGCAACAACAAAAAAAATGTGTTTTTACTGGTTATTCCCGGGACTTGAACCATGTGTTACTACGAATTACGACGCGAATTAAATTAAAAAAAAAAAAAAGAAAAACTTTCCCGAGAGTTAATTAAAAGTATACGTAAATTATGCTCTCGTGTGTTGAGAATTATCAAGAAATAAGTAATCTCTCTAATACGTATTTGGCGTACCTTCGTTATTGATCAGAGACGCGTCTCCCGTGTTCCGGACTGTGTGAACAAAAAGTTCTCTTCAATAAACGGGGCCACACGGTCAACACATGTTCGTGTTCATTTTATTTTTATTTTTTCTTAATCCTTTACGATTAAAAATTGCCGTATAGATTGACGTTCATAAGCAAACGTGCAAGCTTCGAAAAGCTTTATCCAAATATATTAATTTTCGTATATAAAAAAAGTAAAATTTTCCAACAATTTTCGAGTGTTCTCTAGTGAGTCTGGTGACATTTCTCGGAGAATACACACATAAAAAAAAAAAACACTAGAAATGATAAACTTGAAGAATTCCTAAAATTAATTCTAGAAATAAAAGAAAGAAAAAAAAAAGAAGTCTAGCACACAAAATTCGAAAGGGTTAGTCGAGGAACACGGGGCAAAGGGCTACGAGAATATTTGTACGATAATTTTTTTTTCTTTTTTGACTTACCAGCGCCGTTCTCCTGGACAAGAACCTTCTCAGTCATGGTAATTCTGTTTGATTTTGATGCGGTACGTAGCGAACTGTACAACACGCAACTGAACCAAATGACAAGGCCTATTACGCTCTCCTTGTCGAATGCTACGCGATTTTGTGTCTTTACGTCGTTGCCGGCTATAATGTCGAAGAGTCCGGGATTGCACTCGTAATCTGTCGAGGGAAAGAATTTGCGCGATATTAGATCGAGACGATTTCACGTATGAAATTAACGTCATCAACGCAACATAATAATTATTATATATATTATAACAGCAACGAAAATAATAATAATAATAAATGCAATCGTACCTGGGCTGTTGGAAACTCCGCTCCAGGTCAAATAAATAACGTAGAGCGTGACGACCGACGATTGAAGAAGTCCGCTACGCGGTTGATGTTCCTGCACCTTGGGCATTATCGAGATGCCGCTCACGATAACGCACAGTATGAGATTGAACGTGATGAAGAATTTGTGAACGGCGCAATCATTGGGCTGAAAGGCAAAAAAGAAAAATAAAAACAAAAGAACAGAGTGAGAAATAATTTAATTTTGCCGTCACGATGTTGAAAAAATTGAGATTGAAAGTTTTGTCTCGATGGCAGGGCAATGCAAACGATCAATTTTGCTTCAATTTATTTAGACTAATTTAGCGAACAATGGCCAAAGTATTTTCGAAAAAACTCTGAGGATTTACGATATTGAGGTACGAAAAAAATGGTGCGATACTGAAATAGGGGAAAACGAAAAGTACGGAGGAAGTTTTGTTGCGTGTACGAAATAAAAAGAAAATTTTTCTGACGTACCAGAGTGAAGTACTGGTAGAGGAGAACAATCCCGGCGATGGAAAGTGCATAGTTTAGGAACGTTGCGCTGAGCAGAGCCGCGTACCTGTCTCCACGGAATAAATTCGCGAATATAATACAGTATTATGGCACAATAAAAAAATAAAAAAATAATATTATATTATATTAAAATATAATAGTATAATATAGTATTATATAATATAATATAATATATTATATTATATTGTAATATTATATTATAATATTATAATGTTATATTATATTATATTATAATATAACATTATACTATATTATAATATAGTATTGTAATATATTATAATATATTATTATATTATATTATATTATAATATAATATATTATATTATAATATGATATAATACTATAATATAATATTATATAATATAATATAATATAATATATTATATTATATTGTAATATTATAATATTATAATGTTATATTATATTATATTATATTATAATATTATACTATATTATAATATAGTATTGTAATATATTATAATATATCATTACATTATATTATATTATAATATGATATAATACTATAATATAATATTATAATATTATATTATAATATATATATTATATTATATATATTATAATATTATATTATAATATTATATCATATTATAATATTATATTATAACATTAAATATATATATATATATATATATATATGAACAGATTGCTAAACATTTGTAGCTTTTGTATTAGTAATAAATAAATGTAAAATAAATTAGTTTCTTATTTCAATAAATAAATTTATTATCAATAAATTTTCGATAAATTAGTTTATGATTTTAATAATGAATTTATTATTATTATTTTACCAACCATCCTTTGGACTCGGTCTCCTCGTAATTTCCGACCCATGCCTCGGCCCACGAGTGAGCGAAGTCGACGATCAGTATCAACTGAATCAGAATGAAGCAAAAGCCACCGATCATGCCGAAGTACATCCAAGTTGGGCCGAACGAGCCTTCGGGGATGAAGAATGCGCCGATTATTCCCCCAATCACGAGGAGAAACTTAATCGCCCAAAAACTGAAAAATTCAAGCAACGAATTGTAAGCTTCGTCAAAGTCACGTCTCTCTCCCTTTCTCCCCACGCCCCTTCCCGCTCTCTCTCTCTCTCTCTCTCTCTGATTTTTTTTTCTACGACAATTCTCCAAGCTCCAAGCTTACCCATTTTGTATAGGGGCCCGAGGATCCTTGGAACTGTTTACTCGTATCATTATCGCCGACATCAGGAAGAAGAAGAGCGATAGTATGAAGCATATTCGATAAACGGCCAGATAGCCAACCGCCGATTCGCAATCTATGGTGAACGATGACGGAACGTAGTTGGAACTATTAGCGCAAAATGGTACCTGTCGGGGAGAGAGAGAAAAAAAAAACAATTAGGTCTCGTTTTTTTTTTTTTCAAGAAGGAACGGATCACGATGTTCAATTTCGCATCGTTGGAATTTAATGTAAAATTGACTTTAAATGAAAGATTAAAGGTTTAAATAAAAGATTAAATAAAACATTTAATTGTTCTTTATTTGATTTAAACTACCAATGTCACGATTTATTTTCTCAGGATTCTCTTCGAAGGATCTGCGGCATGAAAATTTGCGGATAATAAAACAACCCAAACAAACCCAAACACGAATCACCATAGTATGAAAAGTATTCTAAAAACAAAATCGCACCAAATGCAATTTCTTTTACTCGATTTCTTTACTCGACACGAAAAATTCGCGCGTCGAAGACCCAGAAGTGCAACGATTCGATTAGAGCTCGGCTTTACGGACAGCGAGACTCGCCGCCTGTAAAGCCCAAACGGAGCGAAGGAGACGCAAGGAATTTTACCTTCTTGAGAGTATCCTGTAGACTCGGAGCGAGGGTAACGCAGGCGGCGATGGTGCCCAGCATCAGCAAAAGGGCGTACATGATACGAGCGCTTGTGCTGTTCCTGCAGCAGGCGAGCTGCGATCGTCGTGGAATAAAACAGATTAATTTTACTGTTTATTGTTGCACGAATTGTGAGGAATTATTTTTCGTTGCCTTTCTTCCGCTAATTATTGGGACTATTTTCCTCTTTTTTTTTTTTTTTCGTTAATTGTAGAGAACATTTTTTCAAAATGTTTATTTCTACTTTTTTCCTACTTCTCACGGCCATTTTGTTCGTTTGTTTTTTGTTCGCGTATTATCGAGAATATTTTTTCGTTTCACGAACGAGATTCTTATTTTTCGCTTACTTTTGATTTTTTTTTCACGAATCATCGCGACCACTTTGTTTTTTTTTTTTTTTCTGTTTGTGGATTATCGAGGATTTATATCGTTTTTTTTCTTTTCTTCGTCTAACGAGAATCTTGATTTGCGTTTATTTTTATTTATTTTACGCTCAATTTCATCGCGGCCATTTTGTTTGTTTGCTTCACCCTTTTCTCCCGTGAATAATCGAGAACGTTTTTTCTTTTGTTTTTTTTTTTTTTGTTTTTAGCTCAGCTTCTATACAATCGCGACAATTTTTCGATTGTTCGTTTATCGCGGACTGTCACGAAAAAAAAAAAAAAGCATCAAAAAGTTACGCTTGCATCGTGCGCTTCGTCGTAAATTGATAAAACGTTCGTCGTAAATTGATAAAAA
>OZ010716.1:715157-748676 GCA_963932345.1 Ophion ventricosus | reverse complement strand
GGGGAATAATGATAACAATACTGAATAATAATGATAATAAGAATAATGTATAATAACAATAATTGATAATAATACTGAATAATAATATTAACGAATAATAATACTAAATAATAATTATGATAATAATAACGAATAATAATAATGGGGAATAATGATAACAATGCTGAATAATGATAATAACAATAATGATGAATAATGACAATAATACGGAATAATAATAATATTAATAACGAATAATAATACTAAATAATAACGATAGTAACGGAAAATAACTATAATTAATAATAATAATAAATAATAATACTGAGTAATGATAACGAATAACAATAAGGATGAATAATAATAATAATTAACAATACTGAATAATATTAATAATAATAATACTGAATAATAATTTATAACTAACAACAATAATAATTTACAATAAATAATAACTAACAATAATAGTACTTAATAATAATGATAATGACAATACCAAAGAATAATAACGATTATTAATAGTAATAATAATAATTAATAATGCTCTGTAATAATAATAATATCGAATAACAATAATGATGAATAATAATAATACTGAATAATAATAATATCCTACCTCGAAAATTTCGGCTTTGTGCACTTTGAAAGGAAAAAAAGACCAGTTGAAAAAAAAACTGCGTTTTTTTGTCGTGTTTCGTTTGTTTTTTTTTCCTCACTCTTTTTTATGTTTTGTCTTTATCGTCTCGTTTGCCTAGGTTGTTTTTTTTTTTCTTTCTTTTCTTTTCGTTATGTAGGTGAATTAATAAACGAGAATATTTCGGATGCCTAGTAAAACGTCCGAATCGTGTCTTCTCGCGCGATTCGTAGAGATATTTTTGTATATTTTCGGCGATGACGACGTCACACGCCCTCCCCTCTCTCTCTCTCTCTCTCTCTCTCTCCTTGTTCCACAACAAGCCGCAGTGTCGCGCTGTTGCGCATGACAGTACGCCTGGCGACGTTCCGTGAATCGCGTGTACCGGCTCGGGGAAAAAAAAAGAAAACGCGAACGAAAAAAAAGTGTGCTCTGTGTTTTGTTTCGAGCGAAAGCTAAGCGGAAAAAAGACGCGTGTGTGTTTGGTTCATTTTTTCGGAGAATCGTAAATTGTGGGAGGAAATATTTTAGCGAATTTTTCGGTCGTCGAGCGTACGATGATTTTTGAGGTTATTCGATGGAGAAACACTCATTGATATTCGGTTGTTAAGTTTACGTTGGCTTCGTGTCTACGATAAATAAAAGAGCGTTTTGAGGTTAGGTTCCGAACGCGAAAGATTCGGGAGATCGCGTTGGAAAATTTCGTAAAAAAAAAGAATACGGAGTTTTGAAAAAAGTGTGTGGCTTATTTTTCTGTTGGTGAAGGGAACGTACGAGCGAATGGGATCGCGCCGACTAGCCCGAGTCTGACAATACTAGAGAGCCTGTCTCCGTTGTGTCGAGAGCTTCGACGAGAAGTCATGGAAGAGACGAAGACGCGAGCGACGGAGGAGAAGCCATCGGCGGCGAGCGCGCCGGTCGCCGCTACTGCGTCGTGGCCGTACATGAGTTTGGTCTCCATGAGCTTTTCGCTGGCGACGAAACTCGCCGCCGTCGGAATGATATGGACTTGGGGCTACATGAACTTCAGTCTGGGCTGGCTGTTCGCTCCGGTCGCTCTCGCCGTTTGGAAATCCGAGAGCGGTCGCAACGCCGAACTTAAGCGAATGACTGCGCAGGCGTCGGCCATGGCAAAAGACAAAGACTTGATCATGAGTAGAATCGACGAGTTGCCTTCTTGGGTTTATTTTCCCGACTTCGACAGAACCGAGTGGCTCAACAGGGTACGTTATAGTTTGTCGCAATAATCTCGCTTACGAACGACTCGCAAATTTATAAACGTTCAAAATTTTGGCTCGAAATGCGTTAAATTGCCGCGTTAGTTTAGCCCAATAAAATTATGGATTACATCGGAGGAACGTCGTTACAGATCTTGTACAAATTATGGCCCGGCATGAATCACTTCGCCCGAGGAATCTTCAAGGACACGATCCAACCGTCCGTCGTTCAAGCGCTCTCCGAATACAAACTCAAAGGCTTCAAATTCGAGAGACTCGTACTCGGACGCATTGTAAGCCGAGGAAAAAAAACATCATCCGTTCGACGAAAAGAATATTCGCCTTACCGTCGTCTAATGTTTTCGCCTTTCGTCTGTTGCAGCCGCCCAAAATATACGGCATAAAAGTTTACGAGAAGAACACGTCGAGAAACGAAATTATTCTGGATTGCGATATTCTGTGAGCTCTAATTTTCATTAATTCGTAAAGTATTCTCGCTCTTGCCGGCGACTGCGATATTCTCGTCTCGTAAATTCGTAACAATTTGTAAAATATTCTTGGCTTTCGCAGATACGCCGGCGACTGTGATATATCCTTCTCGTTTGGAAATCTCAAAGGCGGTATACGTGATTTTCAGGTAAAAAATTTCAATCGTTAGATTTTTATATCAAAATAAAATCCTGGCTGACAAACAAATCGAATTGAGTCTATTTTTTTGTCAAAAAAGAAAAGCATCCACTTTCTAATAAAATCAAACAATTTTGTTAGTTTGATTTTCATAAATTAAAAAAAAAAACATTCTCCCTCAAACGGATGGACACGAACCCAAAGAATTTTAATCGCTGTTTTTATTTTGGAAAGAAAGCTTCCTACTCTAAACAAACCCAAACAAACCCAAACAAACTCATTAGATTTTTATATGAAAAAAAAAAAAAAAAACAAAAATACACTTTCCAGTCGCGAAAAAAAATTCAAACGATATACGTTGCATTTTCATAAAAACAAATATCCGAAAAAATAAACACAAGTAGACCCAAACGATTTTATTCGTTACATTTTTCTATTTCAAAAAAAAAAAAAAGCATTAACTGGTTCTGAAAAAATGCAAATAATTTCATTGCTTGAATTTCATAATGAAAAATGTATAGAATTTTAAAAAAATCCGATCACAAACAAACCCAAACAACGCCATCGTTGAGATCGATGCATTGTTGAAAGAAAAAAAAAGCTTAAACTCAAAAAAAAAGAACAAGGATAAAGTTTTCTATTGAAAACAAGAAACATTCAGTCTCAAATGAAGGCAAACCAATCAAATTGTCAAATTAAAAAAAAAAAAAAGCCTATCCATTCCGAGAAAGCCAAAGGAGAGAATTTTGCGTTTTTTGTTCTCACACGGAGGGAATTAAATGTTAAAAATTACCGTGCAGTAACCGTAACCAGATGACAACCCTGAAACTTCGCTTATTATTACTGAGTAAACACACAGATTTTCACGAAAATAAAATAAAATTTCTTCTTCAGATCGAAAATTTTACCAGATTTTCTAATAAATTTTCATGTGTAACAAAATACGCAAAACTTAAATTTAAAAAATATATAATATCAGCGAAATTTTACTGTGCATTTTATTATTTTATGCCTTTGAAAAATGTCTATAAAAAACGTATCGTCTTTATAACAGTTATTTTAAGATTTATTATAAAGATTTAATGAGTGTTATAGGACAAATGTATTGTGCTCTCGGTAAAAATTATCGTGCGCGCTACCCTTCTTGTATAATCAAATTTTACCTACGTATTTGAAATTTTCTGTAACGTGAGTTAAAACAAAACTTGTCGCATACGAATTATTATGCTTTTCTCACTTGTCACCACATTGAAATATATAACGGTAATTTTTACCGTGAAAATTCACGACAAAAATTACTTTTTAATTATCTCCGTGCAAAGATACGAGGAATCGCCCGGGTCGTGATGAAGCCCATGCTGAACGTAATACCACTCGTTGGTGGTCTCCAAGTCTTCTTTCTGAACAATCCCTCGATCGATTTCAATCTGGTAGGCGCCGTGGATGTACTCGATTTGCCTGGCTTCAAGTGAGTTCGTCTCTCCATTTCTCCGTTTTTTTTTTCTCCAATTACGCAACAATATTGTCGCGACGAATAAGCGATTGTTTTTTTTTTTTTTTTTCTTTAAAAATGTCCACGATTAAATTTTCTTCGACGCAGCCAAGTGCTGCGCAAAGTGATAAAGGAACAAGTCGCCGCGGTCATGGTACTGCCAAACAAAATTGTCATTCCCCTGAGCGAGGAAGTTCCGACTGAAGTATTGAAGATGCCGGAACCGGAGGTAACACGCGGCAAAAAAAAGATGATTGTGCTCTTGAAGTTTGCATCGTTGAGACGTGACGAAAAATATCTTTGATAATTTTATTTTTTAAGCGATTTAAAGAAAAATGATCCCGAAGAAATTCGGACAATCGACAAAAATCATTTTCGTTGCGTTCCAACGTTTCAAAATTCACTCGTTCGTTTTTTACAATTTTCAATGATAATTCGAACGTGGGCGATTGAAATAGGGCGTTTTGAGGATTCACGTGGTACAGGCTAAACACTTGATGAAAAAGGACATCAGCGTTCTCGGCAAGGGAAAGTCCGATCCATACGCTGTGATAAACGTCGGGGCGCAGGAATTTCGCACGAAAACAATCGAGAATACGGTCGATCCGAAGTGGGACGATTGGTGCGAGGTGAGTCGATGTTATTCTCTTTTGTTTTTTCTTCATTTTTTTTTCTTCTTCAAATTCTACTTTTAGCAAGGGTGCGATCGTGAAAGAATTATCCAGGCCTGACGCACGAATCATGCACGTGCTTTTTTGCTGAAAATTACAGAATTATTATCGCATCTCAATTTTATGAATGTATAGGAATAAGACCTTGGCACAATGAAACATCCCGAGAGAGAGAAATGCATTTTGGGCAAAAAAATATCGAACGTTTCGTTTCTTTTTTTAATGGATTTAGAAAAAATACAAGTCGATCTTTAATATTTTTTTTTTCTGATTGGAGTATTGAGATCACGAGGTCAGGATTTTACAGAAAATTAAATGAGTCGTTGAGATGCAACGAAAATAAATCCTCGGTACGAAAAAAAAAAATTCAATTTAAATTGCTTATTCATAAATCTAGAATTTGAATCTGCAAAAAAAAAAAATGAATAAATAAAAATATTAAAAATAATTAAAACATACTCGTGCCAAGCTTGAGTTTTTCTTTTTCTATTAAAAAAAATCGAATAAAAATTTAAAAAATGTACGAACGAACCCAAACTTTCGTACGACCGGATATTTTTTTGAATTTTGAAAATGCCAAAAATACAATTTTCGACTGTAAACAGAACTTGAATAATTTGTTATTAAAAAATGGATAACCGGTCATGCGTTAGAAAATCTTCAGCTCAAACCTCGAAGCTCGAGGAAACGAAGAAAAAGAAAAAAAAAAAACCTCGGGATAATTGACCCACCCACGAGAATTACACACCCAATAATTAAGGTCTCGCGGGTTAAAAAAAAAGAAAAAAGTGTGTATGCGATGCTGTTACGCGTGATGTTGTATGGGATTATTAGTGTGTCGTGACATCCGCCATCGCGCAGCAGATGACCATATCCGTTTGGGACTATGACGAAACTAAGGGTGACGAGAGTCTCGGCAGGTATGACACCGCACGCCATTTATCATTCCATCGAAAGAATCTTAACGCTCTCTCGCGATTGATTTTTTTTTTTTTTTTCGCCTCCTGGAGGATCATTGGATTTGAGGATTCAAGAGAACGTTATTCTCATTTTAGACGATTTTTTTTTTATTGAACGAGTTACGCACTTCGAGGTCAGCGTTTTTTTTTTCGGCCATTTGGAAATAGAAAATCCATTAATCTCTAAAGACAAAACATTTTTTTTTTACCCTCGAATTTCGCGCTTCGGCTGTTCGTAAAAAAATTGATCCTCGGACTTCCGGTCCCCGACAAATTGTTCTTCAATTCTTACCAATTGACCTAATAGTACATACCAAGAATCAAGTGCGAAATGAATCTGAGTGCTCGAGAGATACGTAACTCAAGATATTCCTTTCACGAAGTCAAATGTTGTTGGGTTCGTGAAAGGTCGATTATCGTCAAATTCTCCATAATGGCGATTTCCCCAAAATTCTCCATAAACTTTCGCCATAGTAAAAATTCGTACTCAAATATTACAATACGAACGTGATACATTTCTGAGCATTCATTCGTTCCAATCAGTCGCAATTGGAAGATAGAGCAAGTTGAATGTATCCAAGTAAAGTCCTGACGTACCTCGAATCCTCGATCCGTCAAAAATGTACATAGATTAGGTCGTATTTTGTAATCTCGCCTCATTTTCGATCGTGCACACGTATTTCGCATACGCTTTAGACTGTTGATACTTTGACTAAGAGGAATATTTCTACGACTACTGGGAAGGGCTCGCTGCTGGCACGTTGGTACTTGGCCGTTTCACTTAATTCGCTTATTCTCTCATAATCCTCGTCCGAAGTGAGCAATCGTAGAGATCGTGTGTTTAACGTGTGTGTGTGTGTGTGTGTGTGTATATATATATTTTGCGTCCAAAAAATTGCTTTTCACTTCGGAATGTCTCGTGCGGCTGGTGCTCTTGTTGCGCATGTGCTAGCTTCGAGATTACAGCTACGAACTTTTTTTTCTTCTTCTTTTCATTGCTATTTAAGGGCGGGGTAATGTTAATTCGGCGAAAAAAAGGCATGTTTTTAAGATTTTTTTTTTTTTGGCGTAACGGATAGTGTTCGTTTGTTGAAAAATTTACATATAATAAAGTAACATTTGAACAACATTCTCCTAAATTTGCATTGCAAAATATTCAAAATTGAGCGAGTGAAAATTAAAACCCGGAGGCGCCTCGAAAAAAAGTTGGTTTGCGGTGTGCACCATAACTCGCAACAGAATCATCTGAAACAAAAAAATCAAAATGCATTTGTTAAAGGAGATGTTTCTCGAGGTAATGACGGGAGGATTTTTTTTTTTTTTTCGATTTTTCGATTTTTCGTAGCACTTGGGAGCCAAAAAACCGATTTTCGCTAAAAAAAAATCGGCTAATTTGTTGTTGAAAAATTAGTAATTATTAAAAAAAAAACAGAAAAGCTCTCGACAATACCTGGTGAATTATGTGAAGAAGTACTGTGCAAAATTTCAAAGCGATTGGTCCAGTAGATTTTGAGTTATCGTGCACACGGACTTCAAATATGACAAGTCTCAGAGAAAACGGTTTGAAAAACGCAGAAGAGTTTGGTCGCTTAGCGCTCATTGCACATAAGTTTGAGAACACTTCTCGATTGCATAAAAATCTGCGAAAATTCATGCATATTAAAGGTACTCAAAAGATTAATTTTGCATAATAATAATTCCAAAATGTTATTAACAAAATGATGAAAAAAAAAAAAAATTAGTCAACAAATTTCCCCGCAACCCAATTTTTTTTTCGTGATTCGTTCATTTTTCTGAATACGTATGAATTTTTTTCAGATTTTTCAATTATCTTTGAATTTTTCGAAATTCAAAATAAAACTCGATAATTTTCTTATACTCACTCAAAGTCGTCGATGCCAGGTCCGTAGAGCAAAAGGCTTCCATCAAGATGATCGAGAGCATCTTTTTGCAGGCCCGTTTATCAAGAAATTTATTCGGGGTCGAAAAATACAATAGCGCGCCGCGCAGCTGCCGCCCAGGTATAAAACCCGGCATGGAGCAATAGACGCTCAAATACTCATAACTTCGTCAATTTTACTCCGATCGACTTGAAATTTTAACACAATATTCTTGAGATATTATGCATTCATTTTTAAAAAAATTAAAAAATGAAAAAAAAAAAATTTTAATACTTTACCCCGCCCTTAAGGCGGGATGTATTTATAAAATGACCTATTCTAAAATGCCCTGAGTCTAAAATGACCTGTTCTAAAATGGATTGCGAGTGTGCTCAATCAATTTTAGGGAGAAATTGAAAAAAAATCCACCGTGAGTTGCCAACTCGAATGTATTGGTCCAATCGTATCGACGATATCCTCGTAGACGAAAAATTATCCGCCGGTTACGAATTTCCCAGTTAAAACACGTTCGGACCAAAAGTCTTTGTACAACAAAAAAAAAAAATTCCTTCGATTTTTTTTCCCCCATCACGCGAAATAAGGAAACCATTTTGGTCCGTTTCCATTAAGGCGGGATCCTGAATTAGCCGGTTCGAAAAATCGATATTTTGAGGAATTTTTTTCGGGTAAAAAAAAAGCAAGTTTAGCGAAATTTTCAGATTATTTTATTACATGTCTGAACATATGAAAACAATTTTTTTAAAAGAAAAATATCAACAGGCAACCGATTTTTATGCACATTCGTGCCACTGCTGTTTCCATGCGGCGTGACAAATGGAGCTCGTAATTTTCATCTGAAACAAAAAAAAACCAAAAACCATTTTAATTGTGACATATTTTTCTTCTATATGAACTAAAAAAACGAAAAAAAATTTGAAATTTGAATGTTTTTTCGGGTTTGAAGTAGAAAAAGTGCTTTTTGTGAAAAAAAAAATTATTTCAACTTGCTAAAAAAAATTGTTAAGAATTTTTTTTTCGACAATATTTTTAGTTCAAATAGAAAAGAAAACGCTACTGAAGCGAACAAGCTTTGGTTTGTTTCGATTGGACTTCTAGTTTTGTTTGTAATCAGATACGCCAAATTAGAAAAATCGTAAGAACGAAAAGTCGAGAAAACGGGCGCCCTAACTGCCCGAGCGCCCGTATACCTGCTCGACACTCCACTACGTTCAGTGCTGTATCTTTGGAAATATTTCGAATTGGGCTATAAAACTTTGTCTAGACATTCTTAGATACATCAGGAATAGATTTAAACAATTAAAAAAAAATCGATTTTTTGGACCTTCTAATTCAGGATCCGGCCTTAACAATTCCATCGGTCTCGTAAAATTATGACACTCGCGTAAAGCCTTTGAACAAATTGACTCAAGCTTGCGATCAAAGATCGGCCACACTCCCGAATAAATCCTGAACGAACATATTTATCAACAGACATGTCCCGTCGTTGATAAAATCGTGATATCGTAACGTGGCAATGGAAAACGACGTATAAAAGTATAATTGAAAAGACAAGAGGAATAAGGAAAAAGAGATTTGCTTGTGACGAAGATGGCGATGTATAACCGACTAAACGAGCCTTGTATATGTGTGTTGTGTGTATGTGTGATGGCAGTTTGTAGTGGAGGCAACCTCTGGTCGTTACAACAAGATCTTCACTCAGCTATTTGACAAAGACAACACGGGCCAAGACGATCCCCTTGGAAGGTACAGCTAATTGTTATCAGAGCGCATAAAAAAAAAAAAAAAAAAACCACGGTCTTACACGCGGGTCTTGAAACGGCAGGACGTTGAGGGCGTTGCGAAAAAAAAAACATATTTTCTCAATTTTTTAAAAATATATAAATTCTTTGCAAATTGTCAATAAGATTTCTTGAAAAAATTTGGGAAATTCAGCCGGTGGGACCTGGTTTCCGGAAACCCGAAAAAAAAAAAGTGTCCTCACTTGAATCGTGTTCGAAGCCGCACTTGAAAGGTGGCTTCGAACCCAAACAAACACGATTCGAAATTTTTCAAGCTTTCAAGACGTTTATGTAAGATCGTGAAAAACGAAGCATCCAACAAACTCGATGTAGCAAAGCCGTTGAATGTCGTCATACTCGCCTGACAATTGAATGCCTTTGCTCTTTCTCTCTCTCTCTCTCTCTCTCTCTCTCTCTCTGACGCAGAGGACATTGTATAGATTGAAATACGAAACTCTTTTGATGTCGAAAGATTCCTTTATCCTCGAAATGTTATAAGCATCCTCGTCACGAGTGTGACGATCGTGAAAATCGTAGAAATTTGCGCACGAACGAATATATCCCGCATCATTGCAAGTGAAATTTCGAACGAATTTTATTTGAGACTGATACCTTTATTGCAGAGATGGGCAAAAAGTAATAAAATTAACAATTACTACTGTAATTGATATAATTTTATTACTTAAGGCGGGCAACCACTTTAGGAGACCGAAAATTAGATTTTTTTGATTTTTTTTTTATTGTGAAAAAAAAACACAATTTTCCGCAACTCTGACAATAATTTATTCATATTTTCATACATTTCTGGTAATTTTTTCAAGTTATTTCATGCATCAATTGAGGTTTAATCCGCTGTGTCCCTTGGCGTGTCCTCATCGTCGTTGTCGATTTGCGGCAATTGTGCAGCTCGCAATTCGCATCTGAAACAGGCCAACGAATTTCTATACATTCTTGAGATGTTTTTTTAAGGCGGGATCCTGAATTAGCCGGTTCGAAAAATCGATATTTTGAGGAATTTTTTTCGGGTAAAAAAAAAAGCAAGTTTAGCGAAATTTTCAGATTATTTTATTACATGTCTGAACATAAGAAAACAATTTTTTTTGAAGAAAAATATCAACAGGCAACCGATTTTTATGCACATTCGTGCCACTGCTGTTTCCATGCGGCGTGACAAATGGAGCTCGTAATTTTCATCTGAAACAAAAAAAAACCAAAAACCATTTTAATTGTGACATATTTTTCTTCTATATGAACTAAAAAAAACGAAAAAAATGTTGAAATTTGAATGTTTTTTCGGGTTTGAAGTAGAAAATGTGCTTTTTGTGAAAAAAAAAAATATATTTCAACTTGCTAAAAAAATTGTTAAGAATTTTTTTTTCGACAATGTTTTTAGTTCAAATAGAAAAGAAAACGATACTGAAGCGAACAAGCTTTGGTTTGTTTCGATTGGACTTCTAGTTTTTTTTGTAATCAGATACGCCAAATTAGAAAAATCGTAAAAACGAAAACTCGAGAAAACGGGCGCCCTAACTGCCCGAGCGCCCGTATAAACCTGCTCGACACTCCACTACGTTCAGTGCTGTATCTTTGGAAATATTTCGAATTGGGCTATAAAACTTTGTCTAGACATTCTTAGATACATCAGGAATAGATTTAAACAATTAAAAAAAAATCGATTTTTTGGACCTTCTAATTCAGGATCCGGCCTTAAGAACGTGAAGCTAAATTTTGAAAAAAAAAATCGAGAATTGAATGTTGGAACGTGTTTGAAAAAAAAAATTATCGATTTTTTAGCATATTTTTTCCCGGCATTTTGCAATAATATGTTTTAAACAATCTAATCTTTCCAACTTTAGGTTCACATTTTAATAAATGATATTATGTAAACGTGTTCCAAATTTGAAGATGATCCATCAGTTTTTGAGTTATGATTGTCGCAAATTGAAAAAAAATGTTTCGGGAAAAAACACGTTTAAAGTTTGACAAACGAAAAACTCAAAGTCAAATGTGTTTGATCAAATGATAAAAGTGTTTTACCGATTAATCAGCGATTCCAGCATCATACAGCAGTCCTTCCTCTTCCTCGTGCAACTCAATTGAAGCTTGCATCTCCTCTTTACGAGCCTTTTCGATCTTCTTTTGTCTCTAATAAACTTTTTCTATTTTGCCGAGCCACGCGCATCTGATCCATTTGCTCGGCATATCCGTAGCTCTGCCTGCCAACTACGATTCGTAGTTCATTCGTAACCATGAGTAGGGCTGAATTTCCTTCATTGAATAAAATAGCAGAAAGAAATGCCGCTACCTCGATTATTTTGTACCCAGAATTTGAGATGTTTTGGAGCTAATCGCCAAACGGTCGTGTTTGGGTTTGTTTGGGTTATGAAAACCCAAACGAACCCAAACAAACTACCTAACTGAGCGCGCTTGAGAGTCGAGCGGTGAGTCTTTATCATTTATATACGTACCGTTAGAAGGAATCCGAATATCGTTTTGAAATTTTCAGGCTGTATTCTTAAGATATTTTTTGCTAACGATTTATTAAATTAAAAAAAAATGATTTGTTTGAAGCGTCTAAAGTGGTTGCCCGCCTTGAGTAATTAGTTACCACAAGTGCCTGTTGTAATTAATTACTATGTAATTTAATTGACAGTTAATCGAATTACAAAATAAATCGATTATATATTAATTCGCGTAAACCGGTTTGCTAATAGCTAAACAATATTTTGCTTTTGTCGTTCAAACGAGACATAATTCACTTTTTTTTTAATTCAACTTTAAAGGATAAAAGTAAATTGCAAAGTATTTGAATACATTTTACAAGTAATCCGATTACTTTGTAATTAAATACATTATAACAGATCTCATATGTCCGGAATAATTGCAATTAAAATTTAATGAAATACAGTTGAATGAGACTATTCCGTAATTAGTTTGTAATTAATTTAAGATTAATAATTGAGTTACATTGTAATTTAGGTATGCCCATCTCTGATACATTGTAAATATTCAATTATTCCAATCGTTTTTTTCATTCTATTTGCAACGGACTCTCTCTTTTTCTTTGCTTGCAAAAAAGAATAATTTAATTACATCTCTGTGGTAACTGATCTCACGAAAATTTGATCATTGATCTTTTTGCATGTCTAACGTGTACGGTTTGTTTGCTCGACGTTTTTTTTTTTTTTTTTTCAATTGCAAAGACATTGCACGTTTCGTTGCCTCGACGTCATCATTAAAAATACATCCTCCCACGAGTCATACCCACGTTGACAGTTTTTTGCTCACGAAAGTCGAGACTCGAATGAGCGGATAATGTTCATTCGGATTGTTTTGTCGCCGATTAAACAGGGCGACCATTGAAGTTAGCCGCGTCAAGAAGAAGGGAACGATCGACACGGTAGGTTGAAGACACTGCCAAAAAAAAAAAAAAAAAACACAATTACACACTTCTCTACAGCGATAAAAAAAAAACAATATTTTCGGCCGCAGTGGTTGACTCTCGAGTTCGCGAAACACGGGATGGTACAGTTGCGCTTAACTTGGCTGAAGCTTTCAAAAACGCCGCGAGATTTGCAAGCTGTAAGTAAATCCTCAAAAATCTCCTTTCCTCCAGTGACAAATTGATAAATTGTTCTTTCTTTGTCAATTGTCAGGCACTTGTCGAAACGCAACAGCTGAGAGTCACGTCGATGAGCACCGCATGTCTCATACTGTACGTCGATTCTGCAAAAAGTTTGCCGGTAATAAAACGATTAATCGAGTTGAGCTCTAAACTCGTAATATCGGAATTTTGAAAGGATTTTTTCCGATATTGAATAGTCCAATATCGGAATTAGTGAAGAAAAAAAAGTTTACATCTAGGAAGTTGTTTTTTTTTTTAAGTATTATTACCCTTATTACGAAATCTTAATTTTATTCGTATTTAAAGTTTCTTAGTTGCTTCAAGATTTTTCGTAGTTTTATTTTGCTTTCGATAATAGGAGTAAAGAAAAATCTGTAATTGAGAATAATGAGAAACTGACACTAAGAAATTATACATTAATAATGACGAATTTTTTCAACTGCTGGTTACGAGTTAAAGGTGTTCTTTAAATTTTATTTTTCAATTTTAATGAAAATTCGATTTGAAAAACTTTATAAATATTTTTGATTAATAAAAACTGAATGTGATTTGCTAATTGTTGTAGCGACTTGTAAAAGATTTTGATTTGTTTGCCCTATTTTTTTAATATAAAAAATGAATTTAAGTACTGATTAAAAAATTATAGATTTATAAAGACTAATTTTCTGATTTATATATTTATAAAGATTGTAATTATAGATTTGTAAAGACTAATTTTTTGATTGTTGTAGCGTAGCGAGCTGTCATTTTTTTTTCAATTATTTTAATCAATTAAGAATTTCATTTAAAATGCCTTTTTTTTGGGCTATGAAATTCACACTTTAATTAAAATGTCCTAATTCCGGCATCGGAATTTCGATATTGGGGCCCAATATCGCAATTGAATTCCGATATAAAAAATTCACCGATAATTACATAGCTTAGAAACAAGCGATCGAACACTTTCGCGAATAATTTCAATGTCACTGCAGTGTCTTCGGGGCAGCAAACAGCCGGACGTTTATCTCGAGGCTAGCGTAGGTTCGACCACCAAAAGAACAACAACCATGCTAAGATCATGCGATCCCATTTGGGAGCAGGGTTTCACATTTTTGGTTGGAGATCCGGAAACTGCGAGTCTCAACGTCAAGGTAAACGATTTGGATCTCGAGCGCATCACCTGATTCATTGTTCATCGTATTAACGACCAAATACACGAATTCTTTCAGATTTCCGACGAAAAGACCGGTATGATGGTAGGAACGATGACCTACAATTTGGCTGGTCTTTTGGGCAAAAAAGACATGGAGGACATGCAACAGCCTTACGACTTACAGAATGCCGATCCTGACAGCAAAATCGTCTTGTCCATGTCGCTGAGGGTAATTTTCCTGCAACGATCTTCGATTTTCTCTTTTGTCAAAAAAAAAATTGCCAAGTTTACGAGATCTTGACGATTATTATCGTTCAGATATTGAAATACGAAGAACCGGAGCCAATGTCCGAGGAGGACGAGGACGATCACGACATCAATGAATTGAACAAGAAAATCGAGAGACAGGAGTCAGCCGTTAGCAACTCCGTGCCGAGCAGCGGTAAGGATATTTCTGACAAAAGTTTTTTTCCATTTTTACAGACTTTTTGACATCTGTCGAAGATAACTTCCAGACTATCCAAATCCCGCAGTTTGACTTCCTGAAAGAATCCTTCATTTTCCCTCACCTGTCTACCGCACTCCTGACGCGAAGCGAATCCGGTCTGGAGACTAATGAAAAGGAAGATTAATGAAAAGAAAAAAAAAAAAAACATCTCGGTGCAGTACCGTCCACACCGATAAAGAAACAATCGTCCAAAGAATCGGTCTACAGCGCAGCCAATAGCGCGGCGTCCATCGCAATTGGTGGTCCAATAGGCATCCCGGAGTCCGAAACGGAGGAAACTCTCGTGGCCGAGGAGGGAACTGTAATTCCGGCAATGACTAGCGAAGCAATAATGGCACATCCCGGCCTCGTTCATCGCAATTCCAGTCAGACTTCCTCCTCGGGTGAAGCTAAATTAGGCAGAATTCAACTTACACTTCGTTACAGCGTACCGCGACAAAAATTGATCGTCGTCGTGCACAAGATATCGTGAGTGGATACGTAAAAATTCGTTTATTCGCGAGCACGAAAGATTCGTTTCGTTTCGAGGTATTTCTCGCACACGAGCTCGATGACTCTGCCATTGGCCTGATGCAGAAGCATAAAGAATTAAGTACACGGCGATGTGACGTGTTACTCTTGGACAAATATTGAGTCACACCTTACGCTTGGGGAAGTCGGGAAACTTGGCGGGTTTTTTTTTTTTATGCACGAATGATCATTCGATTTCCTCGGTAAGTTCGCGTGTAAAAAAAAAAAGAAGGAAGGAGCGAATGATCGGATTGGAATGTGGACTTTTTGTTCACATTTCAATTCGATCATTCGCGCGTCAAACGACTCGAATTTCTTCGATACGAACCACATTGCGCGTCAATGAAATTCCAGACAATCCATAATTTTTTTTAGAAGAAAAAAAAACGAGGTTTCTTTAAAATCAATTTTGGAGTTTAAAGAACTAATAAAAAATAAACGCGATATGCAATTAAAAAGAAAAATAAAAACTGTGCTGCGTCCTAGATAATATTATAAAGAATGTGTGGTATGAATTTCATGAAAAACAGTTGAGTAGATCTCGAGATATTTTGTCCACTTGTTTAAAAAAAAAGTAGTCTTATCTCTGACTTATATTTCCGTTATTAAAAAAAAAATATTCGTTTTTTTCACATTTGTTTGGGTTATATATGTACAACCAGAGTTGTGAATAATGCATTATTTTGATAATGCATTACTGTATACATTACAAATTACAAAAGTAATATGTAATGGATATATGTTCCATTACAAATTACAAAAGTAATGTGTAATGGATATACGTTCCATTACAAATTACAAAAGTAATGTGTAATGGACATATGTTCCATTAAAAATGACAAAAGTAATGTGTAATGGATGTGTGTTCCATTACAAATAAGAAAAGTAATGTGCAATGAATGCATGTTCCGTTACAAATTACAAAAAGTAATGTGTAATGGTTGCATGATCCATTACAAATTGCAAAAAGTAATGTGTAATGGACGCACGTTCCATTACAAATTGAAAAAGTAATGTATGATTAATGAGTGCTTCATTACAAAATACAATTACAATAAGGTAATTCGTAGTGGAGAATATTCCATCACAAATGGAGAATATTCCATCGCAAGAAAAACGAATTTACTTAAAACAAATTTCAATGAGCGAAATAAAATAATCAGATAGCAATGTGCAAATTTCTAATGTGAGCACGGCAATTTTTTCTATTTGTAATGGAATATTCTCCACTACAAATGACTTTTTATCAATTGTAGTTTGTAATGGAACATGCATCCATTACAAATTACTTTTTGAAATTTGTAATGGAACGTGCATCCATTACTCATTACTTTTTGAAATTTGTAATGGATCATGCAACCATTACACATTACTTTTTGAAATTTGTAATTGATCATGCAACCGTTGCACATTACTTTTTGAAATTTGTAATGGATCATGCAACCATTACACACTACTTTTCTCATTTGTAATGGAGAACTTATCCAATACACATTATTTAAAGTAATGAGTAATGCATTATTTTAAAATTACTATTTTCACAACTCTGTATATAACCCAAACCAATAAAAAAAAACGATTTTTTTTAAATAAAATATAATGTATACCACTCACTGGTTTTTTATATTATTATTATTAGTGTTATAATATATATAATATATATTTTCAAAAAAAAAAATTATTCGTTTTTTTTTTCAAATTTGGGTTATATATATTATAATATTACTAATAATAATATAAAAAAACCAGTGAGTGGTATTTTGCTTTTATATTTGGAATTTTTCAATTCTGTAAAGCTTAAAATATTCCTAACCGTTCAGGCTAACGGAATCAAAAATAAAAAAAAAAAAATGAAAATTTTTCGCGTACACAAGGCCTTAACGTGCCAGTAATACCTCAAAACGGAACGATAAAACGTTACGCACACTCGTTTGTTCCTCTCTAAGCGTCATTTGTTCTTAGGAATCTGCCTCAAAACGATCCGTACAACGTGCCGGATCCTTACGTCAAGCTTTACCTACTGCCGGATCGTCACAAAGAAACAAAGCGCAAAACTGCCGTTATGAAGGACAACGTGAATCCAATTTACGACGAACAATTCGAATACGTTGTCTCGCAGGGTGATCTGAATACGCGTATCCTCGAGATATCCGTTTGTACGCAAAAGGGCTGGCTCTCGTCGGGCGGCAACGTCATGGGTCAGGTTTATCTTAACCTATCCGACATGGACATCACCCGTGCGACCACCAGTTGGTACGATCTCATGCCGGAAATGAAGGATTAGGAAAATGAGACGATCGAAGAGCGATGGAAACGAGAAAGATCGATCATTGTTAATTGCGGACGATTTTGCATAGAGTTCTTGAAATTATCGTCAATTCAAGATCCTTTTGCAAGATCGCTAATCTAATACTAACCAGAGGCCATTTAAACGCGCTAATAAAAAAAAAACGCTTGGGTGTTTGAAAAAAACATCGACTGTTGGACATAACTCTTGAAGTAGTCCGTTTTTTTTTTTTTTCAATTAATTATGTTAAAAAGTTGAAAGTTTATGAGCTACGGCACAAGGATGAAAGTACTCGTTATCGATCACGCGGTAGTCTTTAAAAAAATGTCTATTATCTGTTATCCCGTTGACTTATTTTCTTCGCATTTCTTTTCTTTTCGATTGAAGGATCATTTGACTTTGACGTTTCAGCGAGTTCGCGCACTTTAATCGTACACGAGTTTTTCTTTCGGAATTCTTGGTGCTGTACGATTCTCTCAGTAAAATTCTTTTTTTTTTCTTACGTATATATAAATTCTACATGAACTCGGCCAAAAACGAACAAGCCAAAATTCGATTGACTGCCATGCGGCCGCGACACTTTGCGCTGGTCGTGAAGCCCAAGTCTCAATCAGGAGGAAAAACAAAAGGAAAATGCTTGGGGAAAACTTTGATGATCGCTGGTTGATCGTACACTTACAGATCTATAAAAAAAATACTCCTATGGTTGGCGTGTAGCTCTTGATGAAAAGAATCTTCGTAGTTCTTGCTAAGGCCGCTAGTGTCGCTGAAATAAACTCTGGAATAAAATTTTGGAAAAATGAGCAATCGGTACATTAATTGACATTGATAATATTATCAAAATAATCTGAGAACAAAGAAATTTTTGATAACCGAAAAATTCTCTAAATTAACGTACGCATGCGCGAACCTCATATTATTATATCATTATATATTATATATTATTTATATTATTATCATTATATTATTATTATCGTGCCTGGGCGATAATTACAATTGAAATTGACATAATAAAATATAATATAATAAAAAATATATTATATTATTTATATAATATAATTTATAATATATCATATATTCTATATTATTTATATTATTATTATATTATTATTATCGTTCCTGGGCGATATTTACGATTAAAATTGAAATAATAAAATATAATATAATAAATAATATTATATTATTTATATTGTATAATATAATTTATAATATATCATATATTCTATATTATTTATATTATTATTATCGTTCCTGGGCGATATTTACGATTAAAATTGAAATAATAATAAAATATAATATAATAAAAAATATATTATATTATATAATTTATAATATATCATATTCTATATTATTTATATTATTATTATATTATTATTATCGTCCCTGGGCGATAATTACAATTGAAATTGAAATAATAAAATATAATATAATAAATAATATATTATTTATATTGTATAATATAATTTATAATATATCATATATTCTATATTATTTATATTATTATTATATTATTATTATCGTTCCTGAGCGATATTTACGATTAAAATTGAAATAATAATAAAATATAATATAATAAAAAATATATTATATTATATAATTTATAATATATCATATTCTGTTATTTATATTATTATTATATTATTATTATCGTCCCTGGGAGATAATTATAATTGAAATTGAGATAATAAAATATAATATAATAAATAATATAATTATTTATATTATATAATATAATTATATATTCTTTTAATATAATTTATAATATTATATTATTATATTATATAATATGACAAATAAATTATAATAATAAAATAACAATCTCGTGATCTCAGCGATCCTCGCGATCAGCGGAGGAACTAATCGTTATCAACAAGAGCTTCAACTCAGCCGTATAAAAAGTGCTGGAGTTTCCGGATCTATATGTACGCCCGTCCTATATATATATATAAACCTACGCAGTTGAAATTACTATAGAGAGGTTATATTTCTACGCCACTGTTTTTTTTTTTTGCTATACACTATATTTATACATGTTTGACACTTGGGCGCAAAACAAAAAGTACGCATGAAACGACGGCGAACGTAAAATTGTTATCTACTGGATAATCGTGAATACAACGTGCATTTAATAATTCATCCGGTTGTCTTTATTTTCGTCCTGATTCCTGAATCAGTCGACTACCGCCCTCCATTAGTCCACCCAAGGAAGAATATTTTGAGGGAGACAATAATGAATTGTAATTCTGAACGAATGAGAAAAATTTAAAAAAAAACAGTTTACTCAATTTACACACCTCGACTATATATATTTTTGTTCTTCGACTTTTGCATTGTAAAGATGTGCATGCAAAAAGATCCAGAGCAACAGCAGCGCCATTTATTCGTCACGATTTTTCCAGAAGGATCAGAATACGGTCGTCATGCGCCCAGTCTTTAACTCAATGACAGCGCTGCCTTGTTGAGCTCGTCGCCAAGGATACGAGATTAATAAAAAATTGGGTGATCCTTCCACGAGGCGTCCTGTCACACGTGAAACGTTCTTTCTTCGATCTCCACGTCGTAGCCCCCTTGGAATTGAATTTTTTTAAATAATTTTTCCACTCGTGTGGGTTTTTGGTGATTTTTTTGTTTGTTAAGTGTCAAGCCACAAGATGTTCGGACGTATCCAGCGAGGTCCGAAATTTCCGTGTCTACCCGGATACAATTTTGACACGAGAGTAAGCAAAAGTTAACGTGTATCCTTGAGATTTTTTTTTAACTTCCGCCAAGGGACGATATTCCGCCGACAGGAGTCTGGACGATAAAACGATCGGAATAACGTTCGTCAATTAAATTGGATTATTGATGCAGCGAGCGAAGGAATAGAGAGCTCGTTTGGGCTTGTTTGGTGGAATTTGATTTTCTTCAACCTCGCATAACGCCAACGAATCATCATCGTACCTGGCCGATAATTACAATGGAAATTGAAATAACAATAACATATAATAAAATATAAGAAATAATGTAATAATAAAATATAATATAAGAAATAGTGTAATAATAAAATAATAATAATATAAATGTGCCCGGGCAATAAGTCTATTATAACAAATAATATAAATATAATATGATAAATAATATTATAATTCCTTTGGCTGGAAATTATTATATAATATTATATATAATAATTCCCAACCACTGGGATTTATTTACGTATAAATGTTGACTGGGATCTGCGGGGATTATAATCATAATAATATAATTATTATGATTATATTATTATAATATATATAAATATATGTGTGTGTGTGTGTATGTATATATCATTATATTAATATATAATAATTATATTATGATATATATTATTATTATTATAATATATTATAATAATATATATTATTATAATATATATATATATATATATATATATATATATATATATATATATGTGTGTGTGTGTGTATGTATGTATATATCATTATATTAATATATATCATATATCAATAGTATAGTTATTATATAATAATTATATTATGATATAATGATATATATTATTATTATTATAATATATTATAATAATATATATTATTATAATATATTATAATAATAATATATTATAATAATATATATTATTATTATAACATATATTATTATAATATATATATATATATATATATATGTGTGTGTGTGTGTGTGTGTATGTACGTATATATCATTATATTAATATATATCATATATCAATAGTATAGTTATTATATAATAATTATATTATGATATAATGATATATATTATTATGATGCATAATAATATAATAATCACTAAATAATAATTATTATTATATAAATAATATATATTATATATTTTATAATATATAATATAACATATAATATATATTATAAATATATAATATAATATATTATATATTATATATTATTTATGTATATAATAATATATAAGTAGTAGTATTTATTTCCACTTGTACACCCTTGCGGGCCTTTACAATCTCCCCCCTGTTCCTCTTTTTACAATGTTGTCTGTTATTTATATTTCTCCTCCACTTTTCATATAATAATATATAATATAATAAATTAAATATCATAATAAAATTGAAATAATTACAATAATTACAATTGAAAGGTAATGGTTTTTTTTAGATTGGACAGACGAGATTCAATAGGAATCCGATTTTCGAAAAGATACACGATGGGGTGTACTACTTGGCCGATAGGCCGGGAGTGGAGGAGTACAGTCGTTATCCATCGATTTATCCAAGGGGTGAGGCCCAAGTGTTACCGCCATGGATAGCCCTTGATGGCCAGGTGAGAATCAACCAAATCTCTTCTCATCCACAACCAATCTTCGATATTCACGTATCTCTTGCACGAAATTGATGACTCGAATAAAATGATTCTTCTCGACAATGAAGCTCTCGAATACCTGATGAACTGATCTCAAACCTAAACTTGGTGTGTGTGTGTGTGTGTTTTTTTTTAAACACAACTTTGCGAAGTAACTTTACGAAGACTCTTGATCGTAATGATTTTTATCGTTTTGTTTCTTCTCCCTCCAGAGACTCATGTTCAAAGCTTACTTTCAAGAAACGGTGCAGGAACGATGGAATTCCTGTTTTCAAATCCGCGTAGTCACCATTACTTACTTCATGGAGGACGGTACGATGAAAATCGTCGAGCCTGTGACCGACAATAGCGGACTGGAGCAAGGTTCAAGCTAGTTTATTCGAGATACAATTTTTTTTTTTTTTGGGCTATTGAGCAGGATTATTCACTAGTTTTTTCACCCTTTGAAATATGATTTTCGTTGTTTTTCGTTCTGTTTTTTTTTTTTTAATGCGTTGCTCCAAAGACAAACGTATCCATCAAATGGCTAATTGATATCGATGGATACGCTTTTGACGGCATATTCAACTCTCTCTACAAATCCATATGTACACACACGTGCACGTATTTCGACATATGTTGTATGATTTTCGTGTTAAATCCCAAAGGTATTTTGGTGAAACGCCAAAGGATACCAATGCCAAGCCCGGTGAAGAATCGTTACTACGACATCCTCGATCTCAATATCGGCAATGAGCCCGAGATGTACGGACGCGTTTACAAAATTGTCGATTGCGACAAGTTCACGAGGCATTTTTTGAATCGCATGGGAATACCCGTGCCAGATCCAATTCGAATGCCCAACGATCCTTACAACGACACGCGAATATCGGTAAAAAAAAACTTTTCGTGAGATTACCAAACAAAAGATTGGTGCAAAAAGAATGAACATTTGAAAAAGTGATGGGCTCTAAGTATCGTCATGAAAAAAAAGGGTTTAAGCGATTGACACGATTCCAAAAGTCTCATTAGTCTGAAAAAGAAATAAAAGCAATTTTCTCAATAAGAATGCCATTATGGCAGGCACAAAAAAAAAAAACCCAATGGCGACTGTCCGAAAAGACATCACGGCCGTATTAAAATCGCTATCTTCGTAAATATGAGAAATTTCGAAATTTCATTTTACGGACATATTCTTAAGTCTAAGAAAATGTCGAAAAAAAACGTTGATTTTTTTTTTTTTCTTCTAATTTCTAGACTAGAATACTGCTTTGAGAAATTGCGATGATAAAATTAATAACGAATACAATGATCGGCGAGAACTCGTTTGCAGCACCGATTCGCCAAAAAGCCGAACAGACGTAGCGACACGTTGGGCAAGTTTTTAAAGTACGACGGTAAAGTATTGCGATTCTACGGTTACTGGGACGACACGATGTGCGAGTACGGGATCATTCACGATCTCGAATTACGCTGCTATCTCGCCGACGATACGATTGAGATCAAGGAGAGAGCGTTGCCGGATGGCGGACCGGAAGTCGATCGAGTTCTCGTCAAACGAGCCATAATTCCCAAAGTATTGAAACTTTATTTCTCTCTCTCTCTCTCTCTCTCGACTAATATTAAATCGTAAACAAAAATACATCCCGAAATCCATGCTGCATTTCCAATACTTTTCACATTCAACAATTCATTGGGACGTTGAACAAGTTCACGCTGTTTTCCAAAAGATGGCGTAACGCGTCTTAAGGCAGAACACCACTGTGACCCCCTGTTTTTTTGCCATTTTTCAAGAATTTTTTTTTGTGGGAAAAAAAAGAGATATTCGAAAATTTTTTTTTTTGTTTTGTTCGTTGTTTATTGAAGATACGTAAAAAAAAAATTTCAAATTTTTCACGCCCCATGGTGACGCTGGGGAAGCTCCCGCGTCAGGTACTGTTGCCTCTGCAGTGGTTCGCGGCACGCAGCAGAACTCTCTTCAAAGTCGATCTGAAAAAAAATACCGAGTGTTTTCGTTAATAATATGATATTTTGAAGAAAAGTACATAGGGATTTGAAAAAATATTGATTTTTAAAAAATAGGCACACTTTTGAAATTAAAGGACGATTTTCGAGCAAAATTTCTCGTCGAAAATAGGCTATAACTTTTTTTATTATTGAGATATCGAAAAAATCCTATGTACTTCTTTAGATAATCTAGTTTTATTGATGCAGTCCAAATTTGAAGTCGATCGGATAAAAATTGCTCGAGTTCTGCTGCGTGCCGCACTCAAAAAAGTGGTTTTGAGAAAAACGCGTTCAAAGTTTTAGGTTTGTTAATTTATGCGATAAATTGGGAAAAAAAATTTTTACCTTTAATCAGCGATGCCGGCACCATATAGCTGGCCTTCAAGAAGCAAATGATTGTCCCTAGCATCTTTTCTCGAACTTGTAGAGGCTCTTCTTGCCTCTTTTGCAGCGTCTGTGAGCGAGCGCTCCGCCAGCTCGATCCGCGCTGCGTCGGTTTCAACGCAAAAATTGAAACAATTTGGGCCGATAGTTATCCCCAACGTCTCCAAAACTTTCATGAGGCTTCTCAGGCCATCATTGAATAATAATACCGCGATATCAGCTGCAATATCGACGATTTTTTTGCTCCCGGACTGACACTTGGGGGCTATTGCACAAACTTATTTGTTGTAGCTTTCGTTGTTGTTTTGCGTGAAGCCGCCCAAACAACGCTGCAGCAAATCGTCTCTGCTCAAATTTTCGAAGACTGGCGTAATTGCCTCCAATACTTCCTCAGGAAGAGGCGGCTGCGCCGGCTCTTCCCCCGAGCGTCACGGAGCGCTGCACCGCTCCACAAAATATTCAATATCTCCGAAAATAATTATTTTTTCAACCTGGGTCCAACGGCATCTTAATCTTAAATGTATTTTAGATTTTTCTAGATGGTTTTCAAAAAATCGATTTTTTGAAGCCGTCACAGTGGTGTTGTCCCTTAAAGTGCTGCCAGACAGATGACAAAAAGTAGTGGCTGGCGATGGACGATACTTTCGGTGACACATTTCTTACTAATTTAAAAAAAAAAATTAAGGATTAATTTTCACGAAAAAGCAAAAAAAAAAAAAACAGCGAGAACTTATTCAACGTTCCAATGGAAATGTAAAGAAAAGTTCTCACGCCCACATGCGGTACGAAAAAAAAAAAATTATCCTAGGCGCTAAAATTAATACAGCAATGAAAAGCGCACAATTTGCACACAGTTCTTCAAGACTGTGAGTCCCGTCGGCTCGAGCGAACGCTTCACCGTTCTCAATGTCATGGGCGACGACGCTACTCGTGGCCGCTACATGATCGATTCACTGAACACCGGAACAACGCCGTGCGATTATTACAAGGATAACGATCTTTCGATCGGCGCACAGCTCGATATATTCGGTCGAAAAGTCGTCATAACCGATCTTGATCCTTTCACCAAGGAATATTACAGGTAAGAAGAAAAAAAGAAATAATTGTCTTTAAATTATTATATATATATGTATTGTGGGTGAAGCTTCAATCCAATTTCCGTTTGTTTTCTCCTTTCGCGTTTTGCGACCGAACGCGAAGAACGAAGTACGGGCTCGAGGATTTTAAGGCCCTCGCGAGACCAAAGATCAACGAGGCTTGCAGCTACGAGGGAAAAAAATATATTCCTCCTTACAACGGCTTTGGCTCTTACGACGATTCCCTTGGCAATTGTCTGAGCGTCACGCCCAAACCGCCAAAAGTCGACTTTGTCAGACTTTACAAATACGACAAGTGCGTTTTTCTATGCAATATTTATGAGTTTGGAAAAACGCGACGAGGACAATATATGGACAACAGGACTATGACAGTGTTGGGCAAAATTTAATTGCTAGGATAACTAAAGATTAACAATTAATTGTTAAACATGACTATAACAATTAACGATTGATTAATCGTAATTGTGAAATCTCACGATTGACAATTAATTAATCGTAATTGTGAAATCTCACGATTAATGAATTAATCGTAATTGTGAAATCTCACGATTAACAATTAATTAATCGTAATTGTGAAATCTCACGATTAACAATTAATTAATCGTAATTGTGAAATCTCACGATTAACAATTAATTAATCGTAATTGTGAAATCTCACGATTAACAATTAATCGTTAATTGCTGTAGTTTCAATTAACAATTAATCAATTATTAATCGTGACTTTCCACAATTATGAACTAATCAATTTTTCAATATTTTTGATGTATTTCATTAAACGCTAACAATTAAAAGTGATTACTGTAAAGGGGCGCTGCGGAAGCCTACAAAACCCAAACAAACACGTCGTATCTGATATCCGTAAAGTTAAATAGGTTAATTGTTAGTTTTAATTGTTTCTTACAATAATTAAAATAAGTTAACGGCAATTGTTTTAATCGCGAGTTGCAATTAACATAGATTAATACAAATAAATTAATTGCAATTAAATTAATTGCAACTACCTTTTTCGTCAATTAATTAACTGATTGAAAATTTAATTGATTAACGCCCAACACTGCCCTCTGAAGTCTCTAACGATTGAACTTTGTTTCTTGTAAATTCTTTCAGGGAAGGTTACGACAGCCGTGTATTGAGATTCCGGGCTAAAATGATATCCAACATACCCGAATACGCGGATCGACATTTCATAATTAGGGTCTATCCGGTTGATGACACAGTCTCGATCTTCGAGCTGGCGCGAAGAAATACAGGTTTGGAATAGAGTTAACCGATCAGTGAATGGGCCAATGACGACAATATAGAATACAGTTGTAGAACGACAATATAGAACTTCATGGGAAATCGGTGAAGCAGATTGGAGTCAAGCGCCGAAGTGGCCGAGAATGGCCATAATGTTCCAGAAGATTCCAGAATGTTGCAAAATTTTTCGACAATGTTGTATAAATTTCCAGAATGTTCCAGAATGTTATAGAATCTTTCAGAAGATTCGCGAACGTTCTAGAATGTTTGAAAATGCTCGAGAATTTCTAGAATGTTTCCAGGATCTTCTAGAATGTCCCAGAAGGTTCTGAACCTTCGACCTCAATACATCCTGTATTGAGAATATACGATGATTTAATTAAGCTTTATAATATCCGTATTGGAAGGTTCACTTTATTTCTAATTCGCATTTGATGATAGCCGGCTGGCTTTGTCCGAGCGAAGCGACGAATAACTCCGGCCAAATTTTAGTGATTCGAGTTTTCATCGACGATTCATATTCTCTACTTATTTTAAATATTAGGTGCGTGACTTATTTTTTTACAGATTTTTCCGCAAATTTTTTTAATATAACAAAAAATCGAGAACAACGAACTTAATCTTGGAAATATTGTCCATCGTTTTCTATGGACTTGCGCCATCTCTCAGGTAACATACGAGAATGCCTTAGCGAAAGAAACTTGCAGGCTTCGAGGCGAAGTCATCGACGAATTTACGCACATCGCGTCCAGCGTTTTGGCCTGTTTGTCCACTTGGGCGTGCTGCATTGACCGGAACAAATGGTAGTCGGATTGGGGCCAAGTCTGGTGAATATGCCGCGTGCGGGAGAACTTCCCATCCCAAGTTCAAGAGGGTCTTCTGAGTGGCGCGAGCAACGTGAGAGGTCGAGCGTTGTCATGCAGCAGTATGACTTGGCCTGCTTCCTTGTCCAGTAAATAGCCTTTTCTCATCCAAGTTCTTCGCTCAGTTTGTTCAATTGTCGGCCGCAGGCGTTCCGCAGTCACCGTCTGACCAGTTTCCAGGAGTTCGCAATAAAGTACACCCTTTGTATCCTGTCCAGGGGGCGGCTGGTCGCTAAGATCGAAATCATCACTTCTAAAACGTTTCTACCAATAATATACACGTTTCATAAGACACAACGTCGCCACCGAGAACACTACAAATTGATGGCCCGTGCTTTAAAAGCATTTTGTTTCTTGTTGGAATTCGTATAAAATGCAGTGCCGAATGTGCTGTTTATCAGTTTTGCCATCGTTAAGGGACAACACCACTGTGACGGCTTCAAAAAATCGATTTTTTGAAAACCATCTAGAAAAATCTAAAATACATTTAAGATTAAGATGTCGTTGGACCCAGGTCGAAAAAATAATTATTTTCGGAGATATTGAATATTTTGTGGAGCGGTGCAGCGCTCCGTGACGCTCGGGGTCCCGCGCAGCCGCCTCTTCCTGAGGAAGTATTGGAGGCAATTACGCCAGTCTTCGAAAATTTGAGCAGAGACGATTTGCTGCAGCGTTGTTTGGGCGGCTTCACGCAAAACAACAACGAAAGCTACAACAAATCAGTTTGGGCAATAGCCCCCAAGTGTCAGTCCGGGAGCAAAAAAATCGTCGATATTGCAGCTGATATCGCGGTATTATTATTCAATGATGGCCTGAGAAGCCTCATGAAAGTTTTGGAGACGTTGGGGATAACTATCGGCCCAAATTGTTTCAATTTTTGCGTTGAAACCGACGCAGCGCGGATCGAGCTGGCGGAGCGCTCGCTCACAGACGCTGCAAAAGAGGCAAGAAGAGCCTCTACAAGTTCGAGAAAAGATGCTAGGGACAATCATTTGCTTCTTGAAGGCCAGCTATATGGTGCCGGCATCGCTGATTAAAGGTAAAAAAATTTTTTTCCAATTTATCGCATAAATTAACAAACCTAAAACTTTGAACGCGTTTTTCTCAAAACCACTTTTTTGAGTGCGGCACGCAGCAAAACTCGAGCAATTTTTATCCGATCGACTTCAAATTTGGACTGCATCAATAAAACTAGATTATCTAAAGAAGTACATAGGATTTTTTTGATATCTCAATAATAAAAAATGTTATAGCCTATTTTCGACGAGAAATTTTGCTCGAAAATCGTCCTTTAATTTCAAAAGCGTGCCTATTTTTTAAAAATCAATATTTTTTCAAATCCCTATGTACTTCTCTTCAAAATATCATATTATTAACGAAAACACTCGGTATTTTTTTCAGATCGACTTTGAAGAGAGTTCTGCTGCGTGCCGCGAACCACTGCAGAGGCAACAGTACCTGACGCGGGAGCTTCCCCAGCGTCACCATGGGGCGTGAAAAATTTGAAATTTTTTTTTTATGTATCTTCAATAAACAACGAACAAAACAAAAAAAAAATTTTCGAATATCTCTTTTTTTTCCCACAAAAAAAAATTCTTGAAAAATGGCAAAAAAACGGGGGGTCACAGTGGTGTTCTGCCTTAAACTCTGCTATTCCGAGAGGTTTATGTAACCTCACGTAGACTTGTCGTTCGGTGTTCCGAAGCCTTGCGTCCGATCCTTTCAAAAAACCACAAAAGACCGCGAAAATATTTCTATTTTTGATATAATTTGCAAGCTCGAAGATAAAATCTGTAAAAATTAATTCATACACCTAAATCAGCTTGTGTCCATTCACTGATCGGTGTATCCTACTTTTCTTCTTTTTTTTGTTGCTCTTAGCCCAACATCCGTATCGAAGAGAAAAAAAATTATATCTATTCGCATTCCCCCCCCCTCCTATTCTCCGATACAATTATTGCTATTATAATTGAGCGTTTCTTTTTTGCACTACGTTGCACGAAAAGAAAAAAGAAGTAATGAATGTTTTCTTCCGCGTAGGTTTTCAGAGACGTCTCTTTCAGAAAAGAATGCAGGTCATGTTGCCGGGTCAGGATATTTATACGAGCGTAAAGCCGAAGTACTACGAGCCTCAAGACTTTTATGTCGGTGCAAGGGTCAACCTCTGTGAATTCCACTTTCAAATAACTTCGACCGACGAGTACGCGTTGCGTTACATGGAAATAAATTGCGACAAGGTTCGTTTTGCAAGAAGGAACTATATATATATATCATTTTTTTTCTTTCATTTTTGTATTCGAACATCCGAATATTTGTTCTCCGCAGTTTCCAAAAGCGAACGTCAACCTGATAATGGATAAATTGCGCAAGGGACTCGAGGCCAACTACAAAGAGTTCGTCTCGGAGTACAGCCCCAAAGAGCCCGAAGACGACGGAGTCCTGCCGTATAGACGATTGAGGTTCGAGCCTGAAATGATTATGAAAGAAAAGAAAATAGAAATCGATCGAAGTCAAAGTTGTGGCAATGTGAAACGTCTCATCCGTATAACGTTTTCTCAAAAATTCAGGGAAGCGCTGTGCAAATATCTCGGCGATGAAATAACGGAGCACGAGATGATAACGATAGCGAGAAAATACTCGTCCAACGAGAAGCGAGAGAGCGTCACGAGAGAATACGTCAGGTATTGAGATGTCTTACAATTGCGAGTATAGTGTCGTCATTGGAAGAAAAAAAAAATTTCGTCCAGACAGATTAAGGCGGGATCCTGAATTAGCCGGTTCGAAAAATCGATATTTTGAGGAATTTTTTTCGGGTAAAAAAAAAAGCAAGTTTAGCGAAATTTTCAGATTATTTTATTACATGTCTGAACATAAGAAAACAATTAAAAAAAAAAAAAATATCAACAGGCAACCGATTTTTATGCACGTTCGTGCCACTGCTGTTTCCATGCGGCGTGACAAATGGAGCTCGTTATTTTCATCTGAAACAAAAAAACCAAAAACCATTTTAATTGTGACATATTTTTCTTCTATATGAACTAAAAAAAAAACGAAAAAAATTTTGAAATTTGAATGTTTTTTTGGGTTTGAAGTAGAAAATGTGCTTTTTGTGAAAAAAAAAATTATTTCAACTTGCTAAAAAAATTGTTAAGAATTTTTTTTTCGACAATGTTTTTAGTTCAAATAGAAAAGAAAACGATACTGAAGCGAACAAGCTTTGGTTTGTTTCGATTGGACTTCTAGTTTTTTTGTAATCAGATACGCCAAATTAGAAAAATCGTAAAAACGAAAACTCGAGAAAACGGGCGCCCTAACTGCCTCGACACTCCACTACGTTCAGTGCTGTATCTTTGGAAATATTTCGAATTGGGCTATAAAACTTTGTCTAGACATTCTTAGATACATCAGGAATAGATTTAAACAATTAAAAAAAAATCGATTTTTTGGACCTTCTAATTCAGGATCCGGCCTTAAAGTGCAGTCGTCCGAACTCCAGTGCCGAGAAGCTGGGAAAAAAATGGCTTGAAAATTGTAGAAATCTCCGGGGCTGGTTTCTGACCTCGATAAATTGAGGCTGAGACGTTCTGAATTCATTTTGTTGGGAATTACTAATGTATTCTTATTTATTGAGGTTAGTAACGTCTTTTCGTTGAGATCAAGGTTTTCTAACCTTATCAATTTAGGGTAGAACTTCCTAACCTCAATAAATGGAAGATTGAGCTCGCAAACCTTTATAACTCGAGATTAGAGCTTCCTAAGCTCACTAAATTGAGGATAGAGCTTCCTAACCTCGATAAATTGAGGCTAGAGCTTCCTAAGCTCAATAAATTGAGGATAGAGCTTTCTAACTTCAATAAATTAAGGATAAAACTTTCCAGCCTCAATAACTTGAGGCTTCAGCTTCTTGACCTTGAATAAATTGATGCCAAAGCTTCCTAACCTCAATGAATTGAGGCTAGAGCATTCTAACCTCGATAAATTGACCCTAAGACTCGCTAACCTCATTTTCTAACGCACCGGCAGTCCCAACCTCAATTTATCAAGCTCAAGCGCACCTTCCAACCAATTCTTACAGCTTTTCGAGATTAGAAGCGCCTTCTAATTGAGGATAGCACTTACGGACCTCAATCATTTGCATCTACGATTTCCTAATCTCATTTCATTACTCACACGCTCTCAACCTCAATTTACCGATGTTAGGAGTGTCGGCCGTCAAGTTAAATAACAATAGACTCAGCAGACATGCAATTCGCTGATTGACCTGACGCTGGATCGAACGCCACGAACGTTGAACGACTCGTCCAACGTTTCATTTTTTTTACTTTTCTCCTTCTCCAACTTACGCTTGATGGAAAACACACACACCCACAGACGACTGATGCACACGGAGATTACGCGACTCTTGTGGAACGAGCTCGATCGTTTGGGGGAGGACATACGTCACTGGGATCGTTCGCGTACCGGTTACTTACCCCGAAGCGAGCTATACAACATTTTACGAGGCTGCAGAATTCCCGTTGATCCGGAACTCCTGAACTCGATGCTCGATCAGTGAGTTCTTTTCGCATTCAAAAAAAAAAAAAAAAAAAACAAACAACAAGAAGAAGTGATTTTTCATTCTTCTGTCTTTTTTTTTTCACAGTCTCAAGAAAAACGACGAAGGACTGATTGACTATCTGGACTTGTTGGAGTTCGTGAATACAAAAATAAATCCCGTCACACCGATCGCACCGGTCAATATAAAGGTCCGATGACATTTTTATCCCGTTACGATGATGTTGAGAATATTTTCGACTCGTCGCGTGTATTTGGAATTTTTTCTTGTACTAACTTTTTTTTTCGTAATTTTAGACTTCCCTGTGGTGGGCCTCGGAAAAGGAGCCGGACTGCGGCGCTGGACTGGATTGGTGGGCGTTCGTGAAGGATCTCGACATCAAGCAAGACGATCCAGCTCCGCAAACGTTGACCATCAATTCCTAAGGTATGATTTCATTTTTACAAAGCGTTCTTCTCATTCCCCGAAAAAAAAAACGACCAAGAGATGGGCCATTTTGGAAATTGGAATGTTTTTTTTTTATTACGATCAATGAAAATGATCAGAGCTTACATTTGGAACATAGTTCTATTTACACGTCGCTCTAACGGCTTACGCGCCGCACCGGCGAAACATCTACATTATTACAATTTGCAATAATAATAATAATAATAATCTACTAGAAATATCGATAAAGTACGTGAATACAGTTGAAACGCCGCAAGCGCTAAATACTACGCGTCAAACACCGGCCTAGCAATAAATATATCGTTGTCAATTGTGTATACCGAATATTCGCTTCGAGCGGACGCAGGATCAATAGATGGCGAAATTCTGCGAAGAAAAGTCCTCTATCAATTTTCTCTCCGATGCACCGTTTCCAAGATATTCGTTGATCAATGACAGCCAATCGGGCGCGTTGTCTACGCACCGCCCACTCGCGCCCTCATTGGCTAATATCGCTAACTCGATATCTAAAGAACGATGCGTCGGAGAGAAAAACGGCTGAGGACTTTTCGCTTCGGAATTTCACGATGCTTCGATCACGCGAAGATCCTACGGTCACTTTTCATACACCGCGCGTACATACGTGTACATAAGTGTACATATTGTTTTCTTTTTTTTTTCTTCTTTCTTTCACTACTCTTTTCAATTACACTCGTACGTCGTAATGACGTTTCTGCAAGTTTTGCACTTAACGTAACAGCAACTGATGTACTTGCACTCGCATCTCTCGAGTATTTCTTCCGTCCTCGTCACGTGGCCCCGACCGCAGCAAAGATACTCGCAGCCTTCGTAGCCCGAGCTACTACCGTTGCACTGCCTTGAAGAATAACAAACAAACAAAACAAAAAAACACAACGAAAGAAATAAGAAGCGAAACACAGCAACGACGACACATAAATTGAACGGTAAAGAATTCAAGAAATAAAGGGAAAAGATGAGGAAAAAAAGACAGAGAGAGAGGGAGGAAGAGAGAGAGAGAGAAAAAAGAAATCACGGAATTTATCGACCTTCTACACGGTTATTTCTCGTGTATAACGCTCGAACGTTTATTTCATTGCGGGGATGAATGATATACGGAGCGAAGCGAGTCGTTTTAAAGAACGTCGAATTCAATTTCGTATGGGAAGATCCAAAAAGACGAGCTTTCTCGATCTCTCTCTCTCTCTCTCTCTCGCTCTCGTCTTCTCTCCCTTGCTAGAGACAAACGACGACGCGACCACGCCTCTCGCAGTAATCATACACACACACACA
>OZ010716.1:669516-714957 GCA_963932345.1 Ophion ventricosus | reverse complement strand
GAAGCCGATTAATATAGATTTTTTTTTTTTTCATTGTTTGGGTTCGAACTCACTCGTACATATGAAGCGAAATATATAAAACTAGCTTTTGCCAGTAGTATCGTTTTTCTCGTCTTCATCTTTCACAGACAAAAAAAATGTATTTGATAGAACACTCTATGAGTGAGCAGTAAATAATTTATTATTCGTATGAAGCAAGTGCGGGGGAGGGAAGGTGTCTCCGCATCTCACTAAATCTCACCCAGGTGAGGTCCAAATTAAAGAGAAAAAAAAACCCTCTCACGTAATTAATGGACGTTTCCTAAAGGAACATATTTTCCAAATTTCATGTTTTTCGCTTTAGCGGTCCAGGTTGTGGCCTTTTTTTATACGTCAGTCATTCAGTCAGTCACAAAACTGATTTATATGTATAGATATAACTTAGTAAGCCAAACAACTTTAATATCTACGAAACGATTGAGTTTCAATTTGAAGAAGAAAAAAAAGTTCGATGTTCAATTATTTACGCTTTTTTATTATTAATTTTTATTTCTGGCCCGAACTTTAGCGAATTATTGTTACTTTTTTTTGTAAATCTCTTGCACAATTGAAAAGAACGAGGATCGTAAATTCTCGTTTCTTACCCTCTTTAATATTGACATTTTCTTCTTTCACGTATCTTGATTTTTCTTTTTTTGTTTATTTTTTTTTTTTTTACTTTCATTCAATTGGGCTCCGTTCGGCCGAATACATACGAGCCAGATTTATCGATCTCATTAGCGATGTCCCTGGAGCGAACCCCGTGTTCACCCCATATCTTCCCCCGCAATTTTATGCTCCTTTTTTCTTTTGCACTTCGACGTGCCCAACCATGCTCGAATAATGTATCTTTCATATATATTAATAATAATAATAATAATGACAACAAAAAATAATCAATAATAATCAATAGCCAATAATGATAACGATAAAGCCTCCCGCAAGATAAATTCAAGCGCGTGTGCGAAGTCGAGGATACGTCCAGGTACGAAGGATAACGAGTTCATTGTGATCGCCGAGGAATGATTGATCGCGAGCCGGACAATTGTTCGACCCGTAGCCCCGTGATTCGCGAAATCTTTTATTTAAGGGGCTCTCTTGCCCTTGTGACGTTACGAGAAAAAAAAAAAAGACGATTTACAAATTTGTGGTCGAGAAATTCGCGTCGAAAATATCCGAGTCGATGAATCGGTACTCGCTTTTTTTTTATTTTTCAATCCGATCGTATCATTGATTAATATGGATTTTAACAAATTGCACGCAGGAGAATTTTCAAGGATCAGCGAGAAAAAAGTAAAAAGGAAGGCATTCGTATAAATTAATAAGAATAAGAAGTTCTAATTTATTTATTTATTCTAATAAAGTGTTCTAATGAAATAAACAAGTTTCAATAAATAAATGATAAATCATGAATAAATAAATAAATAAATAGAAAAGCTAACCCAAACACACCCACACATACACCTAAATGCACGTATGGAAAAATAACGTTGAAGTTTGCATCGTCGGAATGCAACGATTTTTTATCTCAATTTTTCATTTCGTTATTTTTATCAATATTAAAAGCCTTTTCTCAGCAAATTGTGGTCGAGAATCTCTAATAAGAATACGTAAAAACGTTTGAGAGATTATCACAGTCCAAAGTAGCCAAAAAAAAAATAACGAACAATTAAAAAGAGTATATTTTCGTTGCATCGCAACGATGCAAACTTCAACATCATATGAAAAACCCATTGATAATGCTTTGCAAAAGTGTCGTTAAAAGATGAGCGACGAGAAAAATACCTTCCAATAGTCCCGAGGCTCCCGCGCTTCTTGTCCGGTAGACAGTAGTCCGGGCTCTTGGTGGTGTAAAGCAAATTGTCGTGATGATAGAGAGGCGGCAATCTGCTGCCGGATCTCGGTCTCACCTCGGCCGCGGTAGCGTAACGGCGAAAGAGACGGGCTCCGGCTGCGGCCGGTCCGGTCGAGCCGAGACCTCGCCAGCAAGTTCGCACGCTGCACGAGCCCGAGACCCCGTGACACTTGCACTCGAGGGTGAGAGACTGCTCGACCGCCTGCGCAGAGTACATTGCGAATGAAGTCATTCAAAGAAGGTGTAATTCTCTTGAGAATTGGGGTGATATCAGTGACAAGTCATTTTTAAGGGTTCGAGTATTACACTCGTGTAATTCTGAGAAGAAAAGTCTTCTCGCAATTTTCTCTACGATGCACCGTTGTCTAGATATTCGTTGATCAATGACGGCCAATCGGGCGAGTCGACGGAAGCTCCGCCCACTGGCGCCTCATTGGCTCATATTGTTAACTCGATATCTAAGGAACCGTGGGTCTTAGAGATAAACGGCTGAGGACTTTTCGCTTCAAAATTTCACGATCCTTCGATCACGCGATCGATTCATTGCGAATGAAGTCATTCAAAGAAGGAGTAATTCTCTTGAGATTTGACGTGTTATCAGTGACAAGAAGTTTTTAAGGGTTGGCGTATTACACTCGTGTAATTCTGCGAAGAAAAGTCCTTTCGCAATTTTCTCTACGACGCACCGTTGTCTAGATATTCGTTGATCAATGACAGCCAATCGGGCGAGTCGACGGAAGCTCCGCCCACTGGCGTCTCATTGGCTCATATTGTTAACTCGATATCTAAGGAACCGTGGATCTTAGAGAAAAACGGCTGAGGACTTTTCGCTTCAGAATTTCACGATACTTCGATCTCGCCAAGTGTTCTCTAGATCGAGACGATGATTTATCTACTGTCTTTATCTAGATCATACTTATCTATCACGATTCTCACCCGGCGACCAGCTCGGTTGTTGTGCATATTAACGGCGTGCATGAATTTGCCGGTAGCGCCTGAACCAGGTGGGCTTGCGCCTTGCAAAAAACGTTTTGCCATTCTCGATGCTGATCTCACGTCGTCACCGCAGCCGCCCCATTTGAAGGCGTTCCTCGCTGACGATGACCCGAAAGAGACCGATGTCGAGGCGAAGGAGGTTGACGAGGTTAGGGCCGAGGGCGAGGGTGGCTCCCGACGTGGGGGTGTCGCGCACGAACACGCAGCGAGACTCCCGAGAGCGCAGCCTCTCGCCAATCTCCAAACTGCAGCGGCCGCTGACATTGCGTAGACGAACGCCTGCTCTCTCGTACCTGATCCCAATCATTCATTTTATATTTGAACCTTCACAAATTCCGTACTTCCAATCTGCCCTTGTGCGCTTGTTTTCCGAAATATCAGGAAGAATTGACATTTAAGGAGTTTCGGAACAACTTCAGCCAACATTAGCGAGCTTCTCCGACTCACCCAGTCCATAAAAAAAAAAACATTTATATTTCTTTCTCCGAGGCCTCGTGAGTCGCCTCGTTAACGCGAACGAAAAAAAAGAAGAAAAAAAAAAAAGAAAACGCGGCACCGTGGGAAACGAGAAACCTGGGAACACGCACGGGAGCACATTACGTGCGAACCGAATAACAGGACGAAACGAAAAGGAGTGTGTGTGTGAGAGAGAGAGAGAGAGAGAGAGAGAGAAGAGAAAGAACAAGGGAGAGGGAAGAGAGTGAGACTTAACAAAGGGCCAGTTTGGCAAGAAAGCTCGTAATGTTTCCTACTCCTTTTTTTTTGTTACTTCTTTTTTTTTTCATATCGTTAATAACCCTCCAATTACGTAGAATTCTTTCTTTTGCCCTTTTCTCCGTATGTCCGAGTCTTCCTCGTGAAAGAGCCGAAGCCTCTTTCTCCATCAACGAAATTTTCAACGTCATTTGACAGTGTCAATTTTACAGGCAAGAGATGACCGGAGTGCTGCTGGTGCTTGGCGACGTTACGTGTTTGACTCACCTGTGATTAAGTCAGGAGTGTAATTGGGCGCACGTTCGATGCTGCTGCAATTCCAGCGACGATTGCGAAACGCCGATTGACAGACCGAGGAAGTGTCTTTCGCAGCTTGAACGAAGCTTTGCATAACGTCCGGCGCTGCTCTACATGCCCTTGCTTGTTTCCTCTCGAGAAGTCCGGAGCTTCTCGCGCTCGTGCAACTCTCTCTCGTCCACCCGCGGCCCTCGCTTATCTTGCCCACGGCCCTTACGAACAAACGAGAAAACATTTGTTACGAGTTCTTTTTTATTGTTCCTTTTTATCGCGTTTTTCTTCTTAACTCGCTTTCTTGTCTCTGTTCGGTAGAAATTATGCATTAGATTTTTGATTAATTGCCATTTGTAATTGCTCCAAAGTCTTGTAGAATTAATTTTGCTCGCTTTATTTTATATACTTCAGGAAAATAAATAGATATATTATTCGTAGATAGGTATAAGAATTGTCCATTTCAGATCAGAGTTGTGAAAATAGTAATTTTAAAATAATGCATTACTCATTACTTTAAATAATGTGTATTGGATAAGTTCTCCATTACAAATGACAAAAGTAATGTGTAATGTATGTGTGTTCCATTACAAATGAGAAAAGTAGTGTGCAATGGTTGCATGATCCATTACAAATTTCAAAAAGTAATGTGCAACGGTTGCATGATCCATTACAAATTTCAAAAAGTAATGTGCAATGGTTGCATGATCCATTACAAATTTCAAAAAATAATGAGTAGTGGATGCACGTTCCATTACAAATTTCAAAAAGTAATTTGTAATGGATGCATGTTCCATTACAAACTACAATTGATAAAAAGTAATTTGTAGTGGAGAATATTCCATTACAAATAGAAAAAATTGCCGTGCTCAAATTAGAAATTTGCACATTGCTATCTGATTATTTTATTTCGCTCATTGAAATTTGTTTTAAGTAAATTCGTTTTTCTTGTGATGGAATATTCTCCATTTGTGATGGAATATTCTCCACTACGAATTACCTTATTGTAATTGTATTTTGTAATGAAGCACTCATTAATCATACATTACTTTTTCAATTTGTAATGGAACATGCGTCCATTACACATTACTTTTTGAAATTTGTAATGGATCATGCAACCATTACACATTACTTTTTGTAATTTGTAACGGAACATGCATTCATTGCACATTACTTTTCTTATTTGTAATGGAACACACATCCATTACACATTACTTTTGTCATTTGTAATGGAACATATGTCCATTACACATTACTTTTGTAATTTGTAATGGAACGTATATCCATTACACGTTACTTTTGTAATTTGTAATGGAACATATATCCATTACATATTACTTTTGTAATTTGTAATGTATACGGTAATGCATTATCAAAATAATGCATTATTCACAACTCTGTTTCAGATGTGATCAGGTGAACAGAAACTAAAATAAACCTGAAATTTGCTACATGCCTCTGTCATAATCTGAAGACGTTTAAAATCGATTGCAAAATTTCACCCACATACACAGAAGACTAAAAAGCAGAAAATAATTATTAAATTTTTTTTTTCTTCAATATACCACATTTTCAAAACGGACTAAAAAGTATAAAATAATTTCTCCTAGCCCCGTACAGATTGTCCTGAAAATTTGTGTCACAATGACAAATTTTCAGGACTATCTTCATGGAGTTCTCCTGTATGGGTCTAGGAGAAATTAGTTTATACTTCGTTTTAAAAACGTGGTATATAAAAAAAAAAAACAAAAATTCTTTAATATTCAGATACTCCACGAAGAGTCTTCCAACATTTTGGCATGCGTTTGTGTGTTACGATGAGTACTAGAGCGCGAAATCGTTGGGTCGTAATGGAACGCCACACGTACGGGGCCTCGTAAATCAAGGGTGAATTTCGAAAATTATAGGGCATGAAACTGAAAGGCGACTTTAGCGCCCTCGGCCCCGATCCTTCCTGCTATTTCCGTTGCGGTACTGAATCCTGCTGTACAGTCCAGCCGTTTCGTACAGTCCCCCGCACCCCCCCCCCCCCTTTTCCCCATTGGGGTGGTAATTACGAGCACCTGAAAGTCCAAATGCCCTCCCCCCTTTGCTCCTAAACCTCTACCGCCCTTCTCGACATCATGTTCGCGGCCTGCCATGATCGTCGAGCCGCTTTCGTTTCACGAGTTACCGAGACCGCGAATGAGAACGAGAGAGAGAGAGAGAGAGAGAGAGAGAGAGAGAGAGAGAGAGAGAGAGAGAGAGAGAGAGAGAGAGAGAGAAGAGGCGGAGGGGCGCACAGGTACTTCGAATTCGATTCCTCTCGGGCACGATCCACTAATACCGCTGGCGATACGTCTAGACGTGTATAAAACTGCCCCTGATATTTCTCTCCTATATATATGCGCTATCCTGCGATTCTCCCAAATGGCTCGTACACCAACCCTGTGTCTTCGTCGCCTTTCATAACCAACTACGTCACCAACGACGAAATTACCCTATCAAAACGATCGTATGGGTTTATACGAGTTTTCAACGATTCAAAGAGAAGATATATATATATTGGGTGATGTAAAAAGTTCTGAGCGTTTTCCGCTAGATGTCTTTAGTGAGCCATATATCTCACGATGTATACATCGCATCGGGTCATACTGTACGGCCATTTAAGGCCGGATCCTGAATTAGAAGGTCCAAAAAATCGTTTTTTTTTTTTTATTGTTTAAATCTATTCCTGATGTATCTAAGAATATCTAGACAAAGTTTTTATAGCCCAATTCGAAATATTTCCAAAGATACAGCACTGAACGTAGTGGAGTGTCGAGCAGGTATACGGGCGCTCGGGCAGTTAGGGCGCCCGTTTTCTCGAGTTTTCGTTTTTACGATTTTTCTAATTTGGCGTATCTGATTAGAAAAAAACTAGAAGTCCAATCGAAACAAACCAAAGCTTGTTCGCTTCAGTATCGTTTTCTTTTCTATTTGAACTAAAAACATTGTCGAAAAAAAAAATTCTTAACAATTTTTTTAGCAAGTTGAAATAATTTTTTTTTTTCACAAAAAGCACATTTTCTACTTCAAACCCGAAAAAACATTCAAATTTCAAAAAAAAATTCGTTTTTTTTAGTTCATATAGAAGAAAAATAACATAACATAACATATAGAATAACAGGACGAAACGAAAAGGAGTGTGTGTGAGAGAGAGAGAGAGAGAGAGAAGAGAAAGAACAAGGGAGAGCGAAGAGAGTGAGACTTAACAAAGGGCCAGTTTGGCAAGAAAGCTCGTAATGTTTCCTACTCCTTTTTTTTTGTTACTTCTTTTTTTTCATATCGTTAATAACCCTCCAATTACGTAGAATTCTTTCTTTTGCCCTTTTCTCCGTATGTCCGAGTCTTCCTCGTGAAAGGAAGAAAAATATGTCACAATTAAAATGGTTTTTGGTTTTTTTGTTTCAGATGAAAATTACGAGCTCCATTTGTCACGCCGCGTGGAAACAGCAGTGGCACGAATGTGCATGAAAATCGGTTGCCTGTTGATATTTTTCTTTAAAAAAAATTGTTTTCTTATGTTCAGACATGTAATAAAATAATCTGAAAATTTCGCTAAACTTGCTTTTTTTTTTTACCCGAAAAAAATTCCTCAAAATATCGATTTTTCGAACCGGCTAATTCAGGATCCCGCCTTAAAGGTGACATTTGCGCTGTTTATGGAGCCAATACGAAAGATTTTGAAATTTTTCGTTTCATCTTGCGGATTGGACGTAGAAACGTTGGAGTAAAAACCTCCCTTAATCGTTAAAACGCTCGGGTTCGCAAAAGAAATACCTTGAATGAATATATTCTCTTTAATAATTAGGGCAAACAAACCCAAACAATTAAAAAAAAATTATATACAAAAAGCCAAAAAAAAAAAAACCTAATGTATACGATCAAGATTTCGATCGATCGAGAGATAAATTCAACAAACGTAATCCTTTTACGATCACACAAGCGACTCAATGCCCAATCGCGATCACCAGTACAATGTAGAAGAAAAAAAAGTAAAAAAAAACAACGTATGCAACGAATCGCGCGGGCACGTTGCTCAATTTACTCATAACCTCGGGCAAATATAATATTCTGCAAGAAAAACAAAAAAAAACGACAAAATCTTAGTCGGGACGACAAAATAATTCGTGCGTGACCACCCGTGAATGACAAAACGCAATAGAAAAAGAAAGAAAACGTCGTTGCCATTGCTCGAGTCGCGATACGGTTCCGAATGACAGGCAATGTTGCTTCGGATATCCAATCACGTACGTGTCAACCATAGGGGCAGAGAGAGAGAGAGAGTGAGAGAGAGCCAGAGGGAGAGAGAGTGAGAGAGAGAGAGAGAGGGAGAGAGAGAGAGAGAGAGAGAGAGAGAGAGAGAGGGCGCTATTTACAACGCGTACGCGTTTGATCTTAAGGGAGATAGGAGCAAACGCCTGCCTATTAACACTGATTGCTATAATTATCGTATAGTAATGAATGTGGATTTCATTTTATACGGCGCAATTTCTTGGTAATGCCGAATTCAATAATACCCGAAGAAATCAAAACGAATTTGGCATCTTCGACATTATCGCATCTATTTGTGTGCGGAAATTTAGCGCAAAAATATTTTACGGAACTTCAATATCCGGAAATAAAATATATTCATTCACGAAATATTTTTTTTTTTAATTACAATTCACTCAATTATTGCTTATGAATATTCATTTATTTTACCGAAGCTTCGATAAATATTTATCGGAACTTTAATCAGGCATTTTGAATATTTTAAATACATTTGGAAAATTCCAAATGTATTTAAAATTTAATTTGAATGGATATTAAAAAATCGCAAAAATTCTTGAAAATTTGATAATAGTTCTTGATAGATACATGAATTATTTTCGAATTTTTCACTCAATAATTTTGTAGTAACATATGAATTTAACACGGTCGCTTATAGGAAATGAAAAATTTCTGCAGACGTCAATCGTTGCAACAATAATGAAACTAAATCGCCGTAAATTCGGAAAATATAACATCAAGATTTAGGATCAAGCGATTGATTAAGGCTAAGTTTCAAATAAATCGACTGAGTAATTGTCGCGAAATTAATTAAAGTAATGAGAAGTATCGTCTTTTCTTTAACGATTAATTAATAGCAATCATTGGAAAACTCAATATAAAGTTTTTGAGTAATCATCGATAATAATAAAATGATCTGAACGTATTAATTAAATGAAAAAATTGCGAAATTTTTTTGGTAAACGGTTGAAACAGATGTACAATCACTGACAAAAATCTCAGTCAAGCACTGGCCAATATCGTCGAATTTCACTTGCAATTATTATCAAAAGTGGAATATTAACATCGCCGAGTGTTAATTTATCATTAAATTATTTATTCGTAATGCGTAAACATGTACGACGTGGATTCTAGACACGTAAATTCACGATTCGCCAATTTCGGACTAACTTTTTTGCCCGACGGTCCATCCAGTAATTCGAGAACTTTTCCAAGTGCAACTTTCTCGTACACCTCGTTACTCCCACCCCCGTAAACTGGATTTTCGATAGTCCACCTTTTCGCTAGGTACATTAATTCTCACACGATTGTACGAAAAAAAAAAAAAAAAACACTTTTTACGGTGGAAAAAAAAAATCTCGTGCGCGTAGGTGGATATTGTAAACAAAACAAAAGAATGAAAAACGTCAAGAAAGAAAAAAAAAAAAGTAATAATCGGACACGTTAGCACGAAAATTGCCATCTGATACACACAACAGTTTGTCAGCTTTATTTACATATATATAGCGTAATATAACATTATTCGATCAGATATGACAATTTCAATCCGGCACTGGCACATGTAGCAGCCGAGTATAATAAACTAATCACCCGAACTCGTGACGTGCATACATATATATATATATATATTTATGCTTGTGATCAAGAACCTGTCCCAGTAGATCATTCGATACGCCGGAAGAGCAACATACACGAAAGCGAACGAACGATATTTAGTTAGCAATAAGCCAGCTACGCGATCGACGTGTCTCCATCAATGTGTTTCCAACGTGGCGCTCGTTAATCCAAGGCACTCTCAACCGAACACACTTTCATTTCATTAAAAACAACGAGGAAGAAAACAAAAAAACGAACAAAACCCTGTTTATTAATAGACTAAGATTTATGGGCCACGCACCAGGCGAGATAAAACAATTTTCCACCCGCGTAAAAGATGGAAAAAAAAATAATAAAAGCTCACGTTGCAGTGAGTTTTGCTTTCTTTCTGCTTGAATTCTTATGAAATTCGGCGAGAGTCGAAGAAAAGTCTCAATATCTCGAGAAATTTTGTGCAAATAAAAATTACAATCGTACCGCGGTTCGTAAATTTGTATGCCTCGAATGATAGATTGATCGCCTTACTCGATTTTTGAGATGTCTAATTCAAAAAGAAATCAGGCGTTTGCATGGATTTTTTTTCGTGTTGAATTCTATTTTTTTTCGGTTATTAAATTTTTTCCCTAACACTTGCAATAATTTGCAATTGAGGAATAACTGTTTTATTTTATAATCGTATATATATATATATATGTATGCGGCATAATATGTAAAAATTTATAGCCAATTGAGTGACTAAACGGACTTTTTGCCTCGGCATAAATTTTCGGAAGAATGTCACTCGGAAATTCAATCTTGGTTCCAATTATCTCCGCTCTCTCTCTTTCTCTCTCTCTCTCTCTCTCTCTCTCTCTCTCTCTGACAAGCATAAAAACAAAATACATCGCTATTGGTCGATACGATATTGACCGAGAATTTATTATGGATACGCTATTGGCGAATGTAATAAAGTAAGATGTCTTTTAGCGCTTTCTCGCGGCTTCGTTCACTCTCTATCTCTCTGCTAATTGGTCCATTCGCTATACTTCCCCTTTAACGAATATAATCCTGTGTCGCGCGGGCGAAAAGCTTCCGTGAGTGGGAAAATAAACGATCGGCGATTGCGAAAATCCGAAAATATATTTTATATATATATATATATATATATTGGGTGAAGTAAAAAATTCTGAGCGTTTTCCTCTAGATGTCTTTAGTGAGCCATATCTCGCGATGTGTACATCGCATCGGTTCATACTATACGGCGATTTAAAGGTGACATTACGCTTTAAAAAAAGTTCTTCGACAGTTTTGTGTTTGGTGAAGCCAGTTGTGTGTTACAGCGTTCCAAAATGGAGGAAAAACAAAAGAGCAAATTCGATACACTCTTCAGTAGCACTACGACCAAGGTGAAAAGGCGGAGCAGGCGGGCAAAAAAATTTGTGCTGTTTATGGAGCCAATACAGTATCGAATGCAACAGCAAAGCGGTGGTTCCAACGATTACGTTCTGGTAATATGGACGTCGAAGATGATGAGGCACGCTCTGGTAGGCCAATCGTCGAAAATGTCGATAAAATCATGGAAATCGTCGAGTCGGACCGGCACGTGAGCACTTGTTCCATTGCCCGGGAACTGAAGATTAGCCAGGAAAACCGTTTGGAAGCATTTGCATAAGGCTGGTCTCAAGAAGAAGCTCGATGTGTATGGGTGCCACACGAATTGACGCAAAAAGAACCTTTTGGAGCGAATTGATGGCTGCGATTCTTTGCTGAAACGTAACGAAATCGAGCCATTTTTGAAGCGGATGGTGACTGGCGATGAAAAAAGGGTCACATACGAGAAAAACAGCCGAAAAAGATCGTGGTCCAATCGCGGTGAGCCGGCCCAAACGATCGCCAAGCCCGGATCAACGGCCAAGAAGGTTTTGCTGTGTGTTTGATGGGATTGGAAGGGAATCATCCACTACGAGCTGCTCCCATTGGGCCAAACACTCAATTCGGACCTCTACTGTCAACAACTGACCAGATTGAAGCAGGCGATCGACCAGAAGCGGCCAGAATTGGCCAATAGGAAGGGTGTTGTGTTCCATCGAGACAACGCCAGGCCGCACACATCTTTAACGACGCGCCAGAAGCTCCGAGTGCTTGGATGGGAGGTTCTATCGCACCCGCCGTATATTCCACACCTGCCACCAAGCGATTATCACCTTTTCAAGCATTTGCACAAATTTTCTTGATCGTACAAAACTGGCCTCAAGAGAGGCCTTGTGAAAATGAGCTGAAGTTTTTTTATCAATAGGCACGAGGACTTCTTCAATCGCGGAATTATGAAATTGCCTTACAAAATGGACAAAAGTTATCGAACAAAATGGCGCATATTTGATCTAAATAATCCTATGTTAATTGCATCGTCGAAATAAAGCGAAAAAACGCTCAGAACTTTTTACTTCATCTAATATATAGACAATTTTACAATACGATGATAATTCAATAGAAAAAAATTCAGTTAATATAAACAATTACGTATAAAATAATACAATAATAATATTATAATAACGATTATCATTACATAACGTTTTCCCTTGCAAAACATCCTTAATTCTAAACTTACACTCTACTGTCGTTTTGCCTTTCGTTTCCTCGTTTGTAATTTTTCCAATTAGTTTCTTGAAATTCTTCATGTACGAGGTGTGTAAGTCATGTGACTGATTTTTTCTTCAATTTTTTTTACACGAATGAAATTACAATTTAATATTGTCTCCCTCAAAAAATAACTTTATCGACGATTTTTCTTCGTCGAAGAAGACGTTGCTTCCAATTTCTTCTCACTCTACATATATCGACCCTGATTTCCCGCTTGGAATTAAAAAGAATTAGAAAAAAATAAAAAATAAAAAAAACAAGCAAAAGAAAAACTCCAACGACGCTCTTCGCGAATGCACTCAACGTCGCTTCACTGATTCAAGATACGCGTAAACTTCCCCGCTCGTTATTTATGATCCTAACAAGGTGTGCAAATAATATACCGCGTATCCGCGCGCAACTTTATTATAATGAGAGAGAGAGAGAGAGAGAGAGAGAGAGAGAGAGAGAGAGAGAGAGAGAGATTAAAGTCGATACCCGTCTCTTGCGATTATATAGAAATTTTCGCGTCACTCTCGTGCCCCAATGAAATTTCAATAAACCGAAACTCAATAAATAAAAGAAAAAAAAAATCGTTTATAATTTCACTTATTTTATTTATCAATTGAGGTCAATAATAATGATAATATATTTTTCTATTTGTGTACCAAATTAATTATATTTGGAGGGAAAAAAAAAAAAAAAACATCGTGAGAATCGGAAAATTAATATTCTGTCTAAATGTAGTAGAAGGTGGGGCACAGTGTGTCACTTTTTTTCTATCAAATTTTAACTGTTACCAAAGTAGTCTAGAAAAAAAAAGGCATTTTTTTTTTTCTTCTTTTTCAGAGTGTACGAAAATCGTGGATTTTGGAGAAAAAAAAAAAAAAAATTCAACGGATCGATAATAAGGATCGGTGTTATTTTTATGGTCGAGTGAATGTCCGGTGATGTCGGGCAATAAAAACGGAGCCTGTATAACGTATAAGCGGATTTCGACGGATTAGAGGCGGTTTTGTAAACGGGATATATATATATATATATGAAGCAGTTGGTAAAAAAAAAAAAAAAAAACGTGATCATTTTGAAAGTCTGGCAATAAATAATACGTCTCCGCGTGTACGGACTCTCATTCGCGTATACGTGGAGAACGAGAGAATCCGTGAGAATGGTGTGCGAGGGAAGAACGTAATAAGCGATGTCGCATCGACATCGTAATGAGCGAGGAGTTTTTCGCCCGCGCGTAGCGTAAAATCTTCGGTCATTATCGGCTCGAGCACACAGAGCCATTTATCGGTCCACGAGATCGTACGTGCGTGCGCTTAAGAAAGATCCTTATTTACGATCGGTAACGGCTAATAAGGAGCGCGAACTTTGGCGTTCACCGAGTTCCTCCTTACCCGATCATCTTGTTGCGGAAAGCGCATTTTGCGAAAATTTACACCGAGAGAAGAAAAGGTGCGTTTGTTGATTCAATTGCTATTTTAGTGCTTGCGCGTAAGAAATTTTATTGAAAAAGAACATAGCCAATGAAAAGGGCATTTTACGAATTTGGGGGTAAAAAAAATGATGATTTATTTATCCCTGAGGGAACGTAAAAGAGTAAAATAATTTGAGAATTTATTTGTTTCAGGCTGAAATGAGAAAAGGAATTTTTCAAACAGACACGAGAGTTTTGTGAAAACGGTGAGATGAAGATCGATGAGGAATTATTATTTTAAATAGCCCTTTTTACCGATCTCTCTCTCTCTCTCTCTCTCTCTCCCTTTCATTCTGGATCTGGTTCTCGACGGCAAAGTTTGAAAAAAGAAGCGCAGATGACAGAACTTTTTGAAGACGGCCGAGAGGGATGATGAGGAAGGAAGACTAATTGAGCGAGGGTTACCGCGGTGATTATTCATCCGGATGAAGGCTTTGGGGTGTGGTTGTAATTAAAAAATGAGGGAATCACGTGGCGTCTCGTACAACTCTTCGACACAGCTGTTGGCACCTCAAGCCTCGTCGATGCACGTAGAACGAACAAAGGACAATTATTATCGACAATAACAGATAAGAATTTCGCTCGCCTTCTCGCAGTGTGAACTTGTTTGCGAATTTATCGTACACCCACCGACGGAGAATTAAGGCTTTGTACCTCTGAAAAAGAATTTATCCATTTTTTCTTGGCTCAGGTAATTCGTACACATCCCAAAAATTATTTTTTAGAACTTTTCAAAATCGGGCGGTCTCGTAGCTCCTACAATTCGATCGATTGACTCTAAATTTCTCCTGTTGCTTCTTCGACAGATTTTCTCACGACGTACACACGATTTTCATCGAAGCTTCGCTTTCCGATCGTCACAATGGTATATAAGGCCCTAAATTTCTAATATCAAACATTTATTTTCTAGAGAATTCGATCTCAAAAATTCATTTATTTTTCGTATAATTCAATGAAATTCCGAATTTATCATTAGACAAGATCTCAATGAATTACTTCATCGCGTGTATTTTAATGATCTTATCTGTGCATTCTCGAATGCCGAATTTTCGTTGCACCAAAAAAAAAAAAAAATCTCGGTCATATTCCGCGTACACGTGAAATAGAAAATCCTTGGTGCGGTATGACTAAGAATTCGGTATCCCGATAACGCCAGCAGTCCGCGGCTCCCCCTGCGCCCGGTCTCTTCTTCTCTCTTCGTGTTGTCCTCCCTCCTTTGAGATTCTGTCGAGATTCCGAGCATCAGCGTGCCGAACGAACCCTTCACACATATATATATATATATATATATATATATATATATATTCTCCCGGCGAGGGTCGGTGGATTAAGGTTTTCGCGCACTTCTACCTCCTCAATTTATATACCGGGTGTCCCATTTCAATCCGCCCACTCATATATCTTCGAAATAATTGACGAAACTAAATTACGTTTCAGAAAAAAGTAATCCATATGTTGTCCCGTGTCAACTTTATTCTATTTTTTTTATTATCGGTTCATATTCTCTTTTATGCACCGATGCTACATTTTTTAGCAAAAAATAATTCATAAAAAAAAAACTACACCAGCGTAATTCTCGACACTTGATAGAAATTTACCTTTTTTTTTTTCCACGTTTACGCCAAAAATATTCTGCAACGCTAACATCATACCGTAAAGTTTTTATTTTAATGTTTTATTATAAAAAGAAAATACGATTTTTCAAATTTTCTGAATGTGTCCAAAACTTTCTTCCAGTGTATGTGTCTATAAAAGAAACCAGTGTTGACAGTTTCATGAATATTTCGTGCGGATCGATTCAACTGGAAGGCCCTTTGGAAATATGTTGGTTGCGGGCTTTCTCCGTTTGAAAAGTATAGGGTACGAGTAAGAGGGCGAATACACGTAGCACACGCGAAAGACCCATCGCTCCTTCATTCATCATCCCTGATCGGGAGGTCGGGGCAACCGAGCGCTCCCGCGAGGCATCGCGCACTTCCGCACCACCACCGTGTGCTGAACGCGCGTCCGCGCCAGTGCTCTCTCTCTCTCTCTCTCTCCTCTCTCCTCTCTCTCTCTCTCTCTCTCTCTCTCTCTCTCTCTCTCTCTCTCTCTCTCTCTCTCTCTCTCTCTCTCTCTCTCTCTCTCTCTCTCTCTCTCTCTCTCTCTCTCTCGCTCGCTCTCTCCCTCCCCCCTCTCTCTCTTTCTCTCTTTTTCTCTCTCTCTCCGGACACACATAACGACGATGAAATTTGCTACGCTTGTAAAGCTTCCTCCGGGCACCGCGGGGGCCCCTGCTCTCCCGGTATAACAATCCTCCGATATATATTTGTGTCTCGCCGTAATTACATACGAATATATATATATATATATATATATATATATGTACGTGCGCTAAAAGTATTCTTGCTTCTCTACGTGCGTATACGTAGGGAAAGGTGGGGCACAGTGTGTCACTTTTTTTCCATCGAACTTTTACTCTTACCAAAGTAGTCTAGAAAAAAAGGTCATAACCGATTTTATAGACCCATGGGCGTACAATAAAGCTACCTTATTTTTTTTTGCACAAAGATTAAAAATCCTGACACAGTGGGTTCGAAAAAAATTTGCGGATTGGCTCATTGTGCCCCACGGGTGGGTTACATTGTGTCAGATAGAGGGGGGTACAGTGTGTCAAGTACTGCGAAACGTAAGGTACGAGCTGGTTGAAAGTCTTATATTTTCCTAACACAAATAACAGATTTTTCGTACATACCGATAATTTCACAACGGGTATTAATTGCCAATAACATTGGGAGTTGACTCATTGTTTGGGTTTGTTTGGGTTTGTTTGGGTTATTAATTGCCCAACGGTATTAATTGCCAATAACATTGGGAGTTGACTCATTGTGCTCGACAACTCGTTGACACATTGTACCCCAGTAGTCAAATATTTGATCATTGATGAAGATAAGTATTAAGTAAAACACAAGTCACTGAGTGCATCATAAACAATAAAACTATCGATTAGGACCGAAAACCGGAGCCTCGCTAAAGAAAGTGTCATTTTACTTTACGTTTTCCCGTCGAGCGAAACATATTTTTTTTTCCAAGCCTCAAAACAATTTTTAATTTTTTCACTAATCCCTTGTGAGCTTGTTGACTTTCTTTTAGGCTTGACGAAACCTCATATAAAACGCGTTTCAACACATAAAATTTCGGAATTTACGAGCTACAAACATCCGAGAAAGCGCGTGTGGCTCACTGTGCCCCACTCTACCCTATGTATGTATCGTAAAGATTACGTAGATAAAAGTTGAAATTGAGAAAAAAATTCAATTCAACGCGTGCCAATTTTGGTGAGAATTTTTGTTATGAATTTATTTTAAAAAAAAAGGCAAGGTGGGAGGATTTCAGTAGTCATAAAATTGGGATGAAAAAAAATATACATTTACATCATAATTACTCTTATATAAAATTATAAGATATATATTATTATTGATTTTTTTTTATTATAAAATATATGTATGCGTAGAAATAATACAATGGTTGTGTAATGCAGAGACACGAATGCGAAGGGACACACGCGCACGTGGGTCCAGTCTCACAATCCATTCCCGGGGTGATCAATAACCCGTCACTTCTTTGTTCCCAATTAAATTCGTCAATGTCTCGTTGCCTTGTCCTATGCACTCTGCACACAATCCCAGAGACAGGACGACCGGGCGGGGGGGGGGGGGGGGGGCGGGGGAGGCAGGGCTTCTCGTATTTCTTATTGTTATGATTACGAGTTACGAATATGTCGACGCAATTTCATCGTTCGACAGTGATACGAGCGAAGTCAACATCGATATCGAGATGTTTTTTTACTTCTCATTTTTTTTGTACCGACTTCCCACGAATATGACATGTACGATGCAAATTGGCCAAATTCAAATGGTCTTGAAGTTTTTGCATCGTTGAAATGCAACGAAGAAAAACTTTTTCATAATTTTATATTCTCGTTTAAATGATTTTACAAGTAATTTCTTGCAAATAAATATTATAGATCTCTAAATAAACGATTTAAAAAATGATCGATGAATCTTCGTTACGAAGATTAGTCCGAAGAAATTCGGGCAATTAAAAAATTATTATTTTCTTTGCATTTCAACGATCCAAACTTCAGTCTTATAAATCCAAACAAACCCCAAACGCTATTGTCATTCAGAGAAATTTCATAACTTTGAAATTATCGAGTCGAGACGTTTCATTCTAATATCTAATATTCTTCTAATTATAATATTATATACTCAAATCTAATATAATTATGAAATAAAAATTATTGTATAATCAATGGAATTAAAAATGTAGATAGCTTTATGACACATAGGATACTTTTCATTCTAATTCTAATATCTAATATTTTTTCTAATCTCTATGCCTGATGTTTGTTCCACTGTCACGCCTGAACGGCTGAACCGATTTTCATTTGGCACACATGTAAAGAGTTGCTTCGAAATAACGCATAGGCTATGAAAAAATACATCTAATATTTTTCTAATTCTAATATTCGACTCGAATCTCAATTATGAAATTATCAGTCCTATATAATTCTTATTGTCGGACGCGAACAAATCACATCTAATTAAAACAGATAATATATGAAATCTAATATAATATATATCTAATATGTTTCTAATTGTAACATTCGTGTCAAATATAATGTAACGATCAAATTCAAATTCTTATAGAATACAACGAATCAAATATAATTTAAATTTCATAAAATCTAACGTCTAATATTTTTCTAATTATAATATTTATAAAAAAAATCTAATAAAATTTTAATTCTCATGGAACACGAACGAGTAAAATATAATGAAAATTGGATAGAATCTAATATCACATATTTTACTAAATTCTGAATGACGTGTGACAGCATTTAAAAAAAAATATCCATTTTTGTGCAATTTTTTTACACAAACTCACAATTTGCGTTAAAAGACCCCTTGTATTTTAACACAAATTGTGAGATCCACGCAGACGAAGTTGCGGGTAGAAGCTAGGATATATATATATATGTATAATGAAAATGTCTCATCCCCGCATAAATATGAAAGAGCGCAAACTGCCGCGTTATCAGCCCTGTCATCGTCATCCTCATCTCCGTTCAAGAAAGTACGAAAGATCGCCCTCACACGACGACAAGGGCAAAAGGATTATGATATAGCAGAACTCGCCCCCTCATCGCCAACCCCTTCATCTTTCTACGCGTTTCTTTTCTTTTTTCTTTTCATTTTCTCTCATCTTCATTCCCGCCTTCCACTGCAATCATTTCTTTTTGCTTATATATATATATATATTTATATATGTAGAGATAGAATCATCGATAATTATTTGTTTCTCATTAACGTGCATGCATTAATCTTTCGTCGAGGATGCCGAGGGACCTCCGGGCGAACGGGACTCTCGATCACCCAGAGAGTAAGATTATATATATATATATACATGTGTGTGTGTGTGTGTGTATAATACTGGACAATATATAGTACGCATAGAACAATTCAACATGAACCATTTCTTTATTTTCATATATATATCTATGAATTAAATTAATTAAAATAAGATTAATAAATGAAGAAAAGAAAGATTAATGAATATTCATTAATTATATATCTTAATCTTTATTCATTAATGATATATCTTTTTTCATTTTTTCTGTTCTTAATTAATGAGATTAATTAAAGATTAATGAAAAAATCTTCATGAATGAAAAAAAAAATGTAAGAATAATGAAGAAAGTCTTAATAAATGGAAAACATGTTAATTTTATTAATTAATGAAAAAAAATTAAAGATTAATGAAAAAAATCTTAATTAATGAGATTAATCTTCATGCATTAATGATATATCTTAATCTTTCTAATTAATGATTATACCATTAATCTTTATTAATGATACATCTTATACTTTTTTTTTCTCCATTCATTAATCTTATTTTAATTCAATAATTCATTAATTTGATTCATTAGTCCATTAATATTATTTTTGTGTTGAAAAAAGGTAATTTAACGAAAAAGTAAGATTAATAAATTTTTAATGACATCTTGACGAGAGAGAGAGAGAGAATAAGAGAGAAAAATACTCACAACCACTTGATACACGTTCCACTGTGTGCGACAATCAAAAGTCCTACGACGACGAGGCTAACGATTCCCGATGACTTGAAGACATCACGAAGTCTCGTTCCCCGCATTTTTTATCGATGTTTCACATTATCAGAAACAACGCCACACGTATACACATACAAACACGCTCGTGTATAATTATGTACGTATGTGTAAAACACACGCGCGAAGATTGGCTGAATTTTTATTAACACAACAACAAAAAAAAACAAAAAAAAATAGGCAGGTTATAAATAACAAGCAGAAATTTTTGTGATTTGGGAGAAAAAAAAAAATAGAGCTCGACAACGCTGATTCAAGCACTTGGAGCACAGACTCCGCGATGGCCTACGCGAGACGTCCGATCGCTCTTATTCTCGATGACGCCCGACAATCGAGAATATTCCATTGCGAAAATAAACAACGCGGGTATACGCGCACTTTCACATTGTTCACTTTTTTCAACATTGCGGGATCCTTTGGCGATCCCTTGAAGGAGACAAAAAAAAAAAAAACAAAACAAAACCAAACTGAAAATCGTCGAATAAATATTAGTAAATTATATACGCGTACGCTATCGACGTAAAATATGGATGCACTTTTCGTGGCTTTTCAATCAGAAGCGATCGTAAATCTCAAATTTCTATTTTTTTTTTTTCTTTCACATTCTAATACGTTCAATTTCGTTATTTTTCAGCGGAGCTTGCCGAGCCATCTCCAGGAGTAAATTATCATCGCTACTTTCCGAAGAAAACAAAAGTGACACGCGACTCTACGAGGGTCCGAAAATGGGAAAAAGAAGAAAGAAAAAAAAAACAACTATGTTCAAGACTAGCGAGTAAAAAAAGTAGTAGAGAATGATGAGGCGGAAGCAATAATAGAGCTTGCCTTTTTTTATCTTTCGTACAGTACGTCGAACATTCGTTTGCGCCTTTTTCTTGGCCGAGAGATCTGTAACTTTTCGTTTCGATCGAAAAATCGTAAAGTGCATCCATATTTTTCGTTGATGGTCCAAGTACACGTGCGGTAATGCGTATACATAGGAAACACATTAATATGTATTTTATATTTATCTATAAAATTACATATGAATGAATATCACTAATGTAAATCACCGAAAATCACCAAACGATAAACAGCCATAAATAAATAAATAATCACCAACAAAAGGCCTCAAAAATCACCAAAAGAAAAAAAAAAACTATAACAATGAGAAATCGCTAATATAAATCCCCAAAAATTGCCAAAAGTTTAGCCAAACATAAACAACAGTAAATAAATAAATATCAAATCATTATAAGTATCCAAAAATCGCAGCGAATATAAATAACAGTTAATCAATGAATAATCACAATTATAAATATCCAAAAATCATCACAAGATAAAACATAAATAAATGAAGAATCACAAATATAAATCCCGAAAAATCACGAAAAGATAAATAACAATAAATGAAAAAAAAAAAAAAAGATCACGCATATAAATCCCCGAAAATCACGAAAAGATAAATAACAATAAATGAAAGAAAAAAAAGATCACGCATATAAATGCCCGAAAATCACGAAAAGGTAAATTAACAATAAAAAAAAACAATAATCACGTATGAAAAGTCACTAATAATCACCAAGGGCAAATACCTAAAAATGGATAAAAATCACGAAACGTGATCGACTGTTTTTTTTTTTTATATTCCGGAATTATTTTTATAATTATTGTTCTCGTTGGTGATCGTTGTTACTCCGATAATTGCCAAATCGGGGAGTTCGTGTATAAACGCATGTATATTTATTTATATACATATATATATATATATATATATATATTAATGTGTCTATATATATATTTCAGAATTCCGAAATAATAATCGGGCTCGCCGGGACATCGCCGACGATCGTCCTTTGCCGAGAACTCTCGAGGAACTCGAGAGACGTATCCTTCTGCTCTCCTGGAGTCGAGTAGCGAAAAGGACGGCGGTTCGTGATCGCGGTGGTGGTGGTGGTGGTGGTGGTGGCGGCGATGACGGTGGTGGTGGAGGATCTCGATGCCCCGGCGGCGTGCCGCTTACAGGTGTCCGAAACACGCGGAGAGCTACGCTCTCGTACCGCATGGGGCGTAACGTTCCGTCGGCGAGCCCCGGTGGTGATGGTGGTGGTGGCAACCGGCGACGGCGATGGTGATCGAGGGGAGTGCGATGAACGCGTGGATTCGTCCTGCTAGATATGGGCGAGCCGTCAACGGAAAAGCAATACATTTTTTTTTTTACGGTACGAGATAAAAAATCGAGATTTCCACATTTCAAGGCCCTTTGCTCTTAGAAATTGTACACCCGATTGGAAAAAAAAAGCCTCAAAGGAACCCAAACTTTGGAAAATCGACCTGAAAAAACAAACCTCTTCGAGTATGCATGCAACTTTTGGAGCTTGAAAAAGTTGACTCGACGTTACGTTTGTTTCGTGTCCCACTGAACCGCAAAGCTAGCCAAAAAAAAGACCGCCAAGGTACAAACGAAGGGCGTAACCGGGAGGAGGAGGAGGCTGTGGGGGGACGAAAAAAAAAGCAAAAAAAAAAAGATACCAACGAAAAAAAATTCGAATGAACGGGAGGGGAAAAAAAATGAAGCGAGAAGGTGGAGATAAAGGAGGGTCCGGGTTGCCCCACCACGCGAGCCAGCATCCAACGGTTTATCCAATAACCATCTGTCATTCGAGCCGGAGTTTTGGAACTCGCGCACACGTGCCTGTGTGTGTGTGTGTTTGTGTGTGAGTTACCTACGAGAACTCGCACGCATACGGGGATGCCTTCATTCAGGATTCTTCGATCCCTGCGAACTCGTCCTATCCCTCAGAGTATTTTCCTCATATATATATATATATATATATATATATATATATATATATATATATATATATATATATACACACCTATATATTGGCTATCAGCACTCCTAATTATTTTGAGGACGATCCTTAATTTTCTTTTCAAACGAATCGTTGATTCCGGCGCCAGGACAATCTTCGAAGGCGAGAGTCTTCAAAATCACTTTAGCCCATATATATATATTAAAACTGCCAAGGTGGTACGACAAAATGAAATGACTTCGTTAAAATGATTTCCCATTCCTCGATATATCATCGCGGAGTCGAGGCTGAGCCGCCTATCCGTATATTTTAATTTCTCGTATTCTTTTATCCGCGCGATTATTATTTTTGAATCATTATTTGTTCGTATATATAGCTCTCGTATAATTAATTTTCGACTATACATATATATATAGAAACGCGTTGACGAGTTAATAAAAGGCGAGCAGTGTGGGACGCGCCCAAGGCGACGATGAAAAGAATTTCGCTTCACTTGGATGAAGTGTGCGCAGACTTTGAAAAAAAAAAAAAACAACAAAAAGATAAAAGAAATAAAACAGAAAATAGGATATATTACGTCACGCGATGCGAGAGGGACGAAACACGAGATTGCGGGTCATAAAATAATAATACATTTCTTCTCTCTACCCTCTCTTCTTACAAGTACAATTACGTGCGAAATGATATATATATTTACAGCATTGCGAGTCTTCGAGCAAGAAGGAAGTGGTTTTTTTTCTCCCCCGAGCTAATTGTCTGGTTCCTTCCTCCTCGTGTCAGACCGACGCGAGCGATCTCCTCCCGATGATGATTATCGAGGAATAAGAGGAGGTGAGCACGAGCGCGGCAGCGAGCAAAGTGAGTAAGAAAGTCTGAAGAAAAAGAAGAAGATGAGGAAGAAGAAAGAAGGTGGAAAGAGGATTTAAAAAAAAAGAAGGGGAGGAGCGGATCTGCAAAGAGAAAATTCTTCATCTTCTTGCTGCTTCTTCGTGCTAGCAACGTGTAATGGCCGAGCGGCTTCTTTGTACGATCGCATATACACTTTTTCCTTTTCGTAAATATATATATATATATAAATATAATTGGGATTTTGGCAATCAATAGTCGAATTGAGATTCGACACCGTGGACATAGTACTGTTCTGTTTGTTTGTCTAACAATCGAAAAGAATCCAAACAAATCGTACCGGAAGTTACCATTTTCTTACGGCTTCGAGGCAGCATTCTAGTCTAGAAGACTAAATTTCGGGCTTGATAAAAAATAAATATATATCTTTAGTATCTATTTTTTGTCTTTGCTGAAATAATCCTACAGCTAGCGCATTTTCTCTTGTAGAGAGAGAGAGAGAGAGAGAGAGAGAGAGAGAGAAAGCGAGGAAGGATTTTTTGATTGGATGCACGTATAGTGCGCGGGTGCTGCTCCGATATTTTTTCATGGCAGTTGTGTTTTATTACGCGAGATATCGAGAGAAAGAGAGAGAGAGAGAGAGAGAGAGAGAGAGAGAGAGAGAGAGAGTCGGAGCGCGCCACTAGTGGCCCCATAGTATCAGTTTCTTTTTTGGTATCTCCGATGTCTTTTCTTCTTTGACTCGTCTTATTGGCCCAGCTCCCTCTCTCTCTCTCTTTATCTTTTTCTCATCCCTCGAGCGTCGCCCCAACTGCAGCGCGCCATGGCCAAAAGCAACAAAGCCCCGATCGGACCGAGTCATTCCGCACCATGAAACTCCCATTCATATCTCGATAATTAGTAAGATCGTGCACACAATGCCCAGGCGCGGACGTTTTCTTTTATGTTACTTCTCTATCTCTCCTCCCCTTTCTCTCTCTCTCTCTACCTCATCCTCTTTCCCTTTTCTTTCCTGCTTCTCTGCCCTCGCACTTGTATCTCTCCCTTTTCTCTTCTTCGCCCTTCACCTGATCCGTGCTCCAACCTTTTTTGTTTCCATCGTCTCTTCCTTCCTCTTCTTCTTCTTGTACCTTTACCTTCCCTCGTGGTAGTTTCTTCCTTTTTTCTCTCTCTCTCTCTCTCTCTCTCTCTCTCTCTCTCTCTCTTTCTCTCTCTCTCTATTGCCCGCGGTCCCCACTCCTACACCACCAATAAATAATCCTCTGTCAGACGTTCATTACGTCGTTAAGTTTCGGTCTGAAGTTATCTTCCTCCTTCTGCTCTTCATGTACATATACGTCCATATATATATATATATATATACATAATTATTATTAAATAGTATATTATCATTTATAATAAGATTCACGAAAAGTATATAGTGAGTTGCATTAAATATACATACATTATGTTATATTATGACAATTACAATAATAATTATGTATGTATATACTCGATATAGACATATATAGATAATGTAGGCTGAAAATTTTATTTCCCCTATATTATATAGGGGAAATATATATTATATATATGGGGAAAGGATATTTTGGAAATTTGAAAAAAGGAATATATACGGAGAAAGAAAATGTTGAACCCACATTGTCTACGTAGTGTTGGTTAGTAGCAAATTGCGGCTTTTTTTTGAGGACTGCGCTCGTAATTGGCCGTCTTGAAAATGATTTTTCCCCATATATATTATATATTTGAAGTGATCCTCCTCTTTCTCCTCCTCTTCGCATTCCTGTATATTGCACATCATCTTTTTGCTCACGTCGTATTTCTCGTCGTCGCATACGTCTGCATACATATACACACACATATATATATATATATATATATATATATATAAAGGTACTCGGTCTTCGAACCTAATAAGTAGCCCTTTTTTACCTGCACCCGCCCACTTCTCAACCCGTCGCGCCGCACTGCTTTCGTTTCCTCTCGTACACTGCACACTCTTGTGTGTACGAGAGAAGGCTAAAAAACCATTTCTCATTTCTATATAGACGCTCGTTCCGTTTCTACACATCGTCTTATTCTGTTTTATTTTTGTAACAAATAAAAATAATTGTAATACAAACGATAGCAGCAACAAATCATTTCTAATAAAATTATTTTCTTATCTTTCCAGCACGAGAATCGTCAGACTCGAAGAAACGATCGTATCCAATTTCCGAAAAGCTCTTCGAGTGATTCTGTTTTCTTTGATTCCTTTTTTTTTTCTTACTTATTCAATAACTGCTCTTCTTTATTGGATCCCTTTCGGGGAGAAATTATATTAGCAAAATCAAAATAGTAGAATCGGGCTCGGGCGTTGGGCTTGATAGGACTGCGAGGGGAAATTGAAGGAGCGAGCATTATATAAAACATGTAACAGCAGCTGGCGAGGCCTGTGTACTCGTCTCTCGTCTATTAAAAGCGACTTATACCCCGCGATCATTCGCAGTGCCACAAAAGGCGCGCGGTATAGACAAGATACTCGCCCTTCGTCTCTCCTCAGCAGTCCCTTCTTTTACTCGATTTCTCGACGCCCCCGCATCTCCCTTTCAATACTTCACGTGGCGATTGTGAAATTTTATAAAGTTAAAGATACATTTTTTTTTTTAATTATTCCCAAAATCAAGAATAATTCATTAGTCCCATTGTAGGAGGCTAAAGAAAATTCTAAACTCGCCGTAAATGAAGCAGAATCTTAACAATTTTTAGAATAATTCCCTGGATCGATAATCATTTATAAAATAAATGTAATAAATTAATTTACAAAGTCTTCTATTTTTTAGAGAACACAGGATTGCCTTTAGCTATCTAGCCAATGGAACATAGAAAATAGATTTTAATTATAAATTTCTTTATTTACAATTTCATTGCAGTTAGAATTCATTCCAAAAAGAAATAATTCATATATTTAAATCAAGCGTAAATTTCGAACCAGCAGCAGAAAATCTTTCCAACGAATGTATCGTAGATGAAAAAAAAAAAACAAATGAACGAGGATACGGAGGATACGTATGTGTGTGCAAGAATATAAATATTGCGGGGTGATATACTAATACCCGTATGGCATTGTCAGGATAAGCTCAATACACGACAGCCGCAAATACGAAGATTGCTAAATGAGCCGTGGCCGTCGGCTGTTGTCCACCGAGAAAAACGGTCTGCCCCCATCCCAAACGAACCCAAAACCGCCCCTCTTTGGTTTCTGCGACACTCCGCGAACAGCAGCGACCGTGCCCCCAGCCCTTTCTCCACTGGGAACGAAAGTCAAACGGGGATGATTTGCTCTCGTAAAACTGAGAACTATACAGGGTGTTTGAAAAAAAAAAGGTATAAGATCGCTATTTTCCATTAATCGAAGCAACTTTCTCAATTTGTAATAATAAAAGGAAAAATGAATTAACAAACAAGGTAGTATTAGTAATACTTTATTCCAGATACACCCTTGTGGCTTTTTACACAGTTGTACAAGTTTTTCATAATTAACATTTCCATTTTTGTCTTATCTTCGGTCCTTCCTCCTTTCGCCCTTTTACCCTTTTTTCCCATACACTCGACAGTCTCGCGTACTCACACAATTCTACCAATTTATCACCAAATTCTCCATAAAAAAAAAGTTTCGTTTTTTCAGGCCTTGCAAACATTCAGCTGATTTTTCTTTCTCATATAATTTCGCTCTTGTTTCAGTTGTTCTTTTTTCACCGAGCCTCGACGTTTCTCGACACCCTGTATGCGAAATAAAAAAAAAAAGCGGGGAAAACGCGGAACTCGAGGGAGCGCAACGAGTGCGCCCAAGAGATGACGCGAAATCGTGTACGTCCGGAGGCGCGCAAGGATCACACGAGAGAGAGAGAGAGAGAGAGAGAGAGAGAGAGAGAGCACGTCGACACCCCAAAGAGCGATTGTCATCGGTGATGAGCGCGAAGCGTTGCCAATTGCCGGTTCGCGCGGTTGTGATTCTTAATGTAGAAAAATCTTTTTTCTCTCTCTTCTTGCTTCTGCTCACTCTCGTCGTTTTTATCGCGTTATAAATCATTGGAAAAATTGCCATTAATTTGTCGAAGGATACAAAAATTTCCAACGGCGTATTCGCGGTTATTGAACGGATATCAAAATCTCTTATCACTCTGATTTTTAGTAGCAGTTTTTTCCTATCGCTATCTCTCTCTCTCTCTCTCTCTCTCTCTCTCTCTCCCGCCCTCATTCTCCCTCTCTGCCTCTCTCACACGCACACTCCGTCTCTCTTCCTCGCGAATCTCCATAATGCTTATACAATTGCGTTTACTCGATGGCCCGACGGGTGCTCGACGCGAGAGCAAAAAATAAAAAGCAACGTTGGATAACCGACATATAAAAACTATAAAAACGTTTTTACGTCGACAAACTGACGGGCAAGGCTCACCATCCCCTACACACGCTTTGTTTTTTCCTCGCTACTCATCCTCGAGTCACTTTCGGCCAATAGTTATTGGTGCGATAGGCGAATAATTAATTAATACTTATTGACATCGATATAGGCAGACACACTCGTTGGATAAATTGCGCATCGTCGTTAACGGGTCTGCATTAATTTCGGGCCCGAAAAAACGGGTCGCTATTCAAAGAAAAATTCGGATGAATGTATTGGGATAACGAGCGGGGTCTCGTTACCGAATATCTCCGAAACGCTCTGCTCGCCAGCGGCAATCGAGGTGCCACGGGATTACGACGCACGTCGGACACGCGAAGATGCACCGCAACTGTTCCACGAGGAGTCGTCGCGTTTTCTACTTTAGAACCGTTCCGTTTACATTAAGGATACATTTTTTTTTATTGTTTCCGTCGATGTTAAAACATATGGCTTATTAAATAATGTTATGTCAACGTATACAGGGCTACTTTTCCGCTATCAAAAATAACCCAGCAATGCTTTATACAAAAGTGAACCATTTTCGAGATATTCTTTTTAATTGAGGGGTAGGCCACTCTAAAAATTAATAAAAAAAAAACTGTTGTATGGAATCAAACTTTTAATTTGTTTGTAATTTGAGGACACGGTAACAAAGAATAATCGACAATGAAAATAAGAATAATCGGCAAACATTTTTGAATTGGTGGTTTAAAACTCTGCAAGTCTTTTCGTAATTTTCTTTGACAAAAATGCAGGTTTTATTTTTAAAAAATTACTGAGTTTATAAGTACTTTCATTATTTTTACTTCATTAACTTTATACTTTATACATCATTACATTCATTTTTACTTTATTAACTTTATTAATAATTCTTTGTTACTGTGTTCTCAAACTACAAATAATAAAAAAAAACTTTGATTCTATGCAACAGTTTTTTCAAATTAATTTTAAAAGTTGACTACGTCACACTTAAAAAAATAATATCTCAAAAATGCTTAACTTTTGCATAGAGCATTATGCGGTTATTTGATAGCGGAAAACATGTTCTACAACCCGTTTACGAAATCGTAAGCTCCTCCTGCGTTGAATTCCTATCAATATCAAATCTCGTCCCGCAATTTTATGTATTTTTTTTAAATTTTTTTACGTCTGGGATTAACTGTGTAGGAATCTGATCGCAGTTTTTATATAATTTTTTTAAAATTAAGCGTACGATCACTAGGATTTTCACCCACCAAAATCTCCTCTTCCTTCTTCCCCCCTTCGTCTCTGAAAGTAATTATCTGTAAAGACAATTATCTACAAAATGTTCCACACCCTTGCATACAATTTTTTTGTTTGGTTTTTTTGCGCTTGTTTGTTTTTGCTTTTCCAATGATTTTGACTGTCCAGTATGCAAGTAATGCCTTGTTTATTGTAAATGTATGCTTTATTATAATTGTAATTATCAATAGCGATTTTTCTATTTTAAGCGATTTTTTCTATTTCAAGCGATTTTTCTATTTTAAGCGATTTTTCTATTTTAAGCGACGTTTCGATTTCAAGCGATTTTTCTATTTTAATCCGTTCTTCTATTTTAAACCGTTTTTCTATTTTAAGCGATTTTTCTATTTCAAGCGATTTTTCAATTTTAAACAATTTTTCTATTTCAAGCGATTTTTCTAATTTACACGATTTTGCTATCTTAAACCATTTATCAACTTTAAGCGATTTATCTATTTCAAGCGATTTTTCTATTTTAAGCGATTTTTCTACGTTTTTCAAAATTATTATAAACAATCTGTACATGAATTGAGTGAAAATAAACAAATTACCAAACATTTATTACTATCGAGTTATTTATTTATTTGCGCAACATCCAAAAAAAGTCCATTTAACGTTTCAAACGTATCCGAATATCTTGATTTTGCGTCGTGAATTTCGGCTTCGGAAATCTCGGCGAGTATCAGGAGAACATAACAGCAAAGGAGGAGGTAGCAAGATCGTGGCGAATGAGCAAGTCAACGACATCTCGCGGCGCCCTATGGTAACCGCGTCGCGCAGCAGCTCGTTGTATCAGGAGAACACGGTAGGTAAGGAAGCGCGCGAAAATTCGCCGTTACCTCCTTGCCACTCATGTGCTCCTGATACAATCCAAGATTTTTCTAGACCCGTAATACGGCCGTATTAAGCGCGAGTTTGGGAATTTCGGCATGAAAACTGAGTTTGTATCAGGAGAACATGACAACCGAGTAGGTATCACGGTCTTTGATCCTGCTACCTCCTTCGTTCTTATGTGCTCCTGATACATACGAAGATTTTCTAGACCGCAATTCTATGGCTGACTTGAGCATTATTCGATACCGCGGCCGAGCTAGCGCTCGTCTCGTGGTATCAGGCGAGCACGAGAAGCGAGGAGGTATTCGACGCGACCTCCTTGCTACTCCTGTGCTCCTGATACTTCCTGATATTTTCCAAGCCGCAATACGGCTGGCTTGAGGGTTCTTTCGACACGGGAGAGATGGCAGCACGTGTCTCGTCGTATCAGGATAACAGGAGAAGTGAGGAGGTAGACGACAGGTGGCGCTACCTCCTCGCAATTTCTGTGCTCCTGATACATCCTGATATTTTCTCGACCGCAATATGGCCGATCGGAGGCCCGTTTTGAATGGAAATTGATCGGTCAAAACTTCACTCGAATTTACAAAATTCGTCCCTTTCTCGTCATTTAATCCTCATTAGTTACTTTTTTTAATTTTTTATTTAAAAAAAAACTACAAAGCTCGCACTGCGGCTTTATTATTTATATATATTTTTGTGTGTTCGATGTTAACACACAAAAATAATTCTTTTGTAGAATACTAATGTGGACGCAAAGTCTGAGATCTTTGAAGAATCGAAAAAGGAGGTATTAGGAACGAAAAAAATTAATAAATTCATACATCAGAATATATTGTATATTGTATTTATTTTTTCATTATACGTCTTACACTTCATATTCCACTCGCAACATAAATAAATACGAAATATAAAGGCAGCGGCGACAAATGGCGCGACGAATCGTCGAGAATTTTTATTCTAGTTTCTTTTACTAATTAATAATTTTCACAGCTCGATATTTTGTAATAATACAAAATATCGAGCTGTGAAATAATAAATTGTTAAGGTAGTAAATAAACGGTAAAGCAGTCGCAATAATCGATCTTATAAATATTCTATACTGAATACATATATTACGTAGTTTGATCTTATAAATACACGCATATGAGACACAACCGAGCCTAGCGACGGCCGCGCCAGGCTCCTGGTATGAGGATAAAACGATAAGCGAGTAGGTAGTCGTTCGGTGGCGCCACCTCCTTTCGTACTTCTGTGCTCCTGATACATCCTGATATTTTCTCGGTCGCAATACCGAGTCCGTTTTTTTTCGTCATTTACGCTACTTCGAAATTTAATTGCTTGATTCGTGATTGCATTATAGTTTGGTATTAAATGGTTGGTTGTATATATTGAGACGAGAAAAATGATAAGGCAACGAATATAAGTGAAAAGAATAGACGAAAGGATAAAGGAGGGCCTGGAAAACTGGAAAAAGAACATTTTAAGGAAGGAAGAGGAAATTAAAAAATCAACAAAGTATAACAAAAAATGACAAAAGGAAATGTGGGCGAGATTAAGATGTGGCAACATAGGAGGAGAGGAAAAGAAATGGAATTGCAGGATATGTAAAGAACAGAATGAAACGTTGGAGCACCTGACAAACAAAAATGCGGGGAGTTAAGGCCGGATCCTGAATTAGAAGGTCCAAAAAATCGATTTTTTTTTTATTGTTTAAATCTATTCCTGATGTATCTAAGAATGTCTAGACAAAGTTTTATAGCCCAATTCGAAATATTTCCAAAGATACAGCACTGAACGTAGTGGAGTGTCGAACAGGTATACGGGCGCTCGGGCAGTTACGGCGCCCGTTTTCTCGAGTTTTCGTTTTTACGATTTTTCTTATTTGGCGTATCTGATTACAAAAAAACTAGAAGTCCAATCGAAACAAACCAAAGCTTGTTCGCTTCAGTATCGTTTTCTTTTCTATTTGAACTAAAAACATTGTCGAAAAAAAAATTCTTTACAATTTTTTTAGCAAGTTGAAATAATTTTTTTTTTTCACAAAAAGCACATTTTCTACTTCAAACCCGAAAAAACATTCAAATTTCAAATTTTTTTTCGTTTTTTTTAGTTCACATAGAAGAAAAATATGTCACAATTAAAATGGTTTTTGGTTTTTTTGTTTCAGATGAAAATTACGAGCTCCATTTGTCACGCCGCATGGAAACAGCAGTGGCACGAATGTGCATAAAAATAGGTTGCCTGTTGATATTTTTCTTTTAAAAAAATTGTTTTCTTATGTTCAGACATGTAATAAAATAATCTGAAAATTTCGCTAAACTTGCTTTTTTTTTTACCCGAAAAAAATTCCTCAAAATATCGATTTTTCGAACCGGCTAATTCAGGATCCCGCCTTAATAGGAGAAAGCAAGAGAGCAGAAGGGTGGGTGGAAGGAATAGATAATGGAAATTATAAATATGTTGGCCGGAAAAATACAAAAAGGGATATGTGAATATTTGACGAAAATAGAGGAAGTGTGCGAAAAATAAATGAGTAAGGTGAAAGGGAATGAAAAACGGAGTGGAGGCATAAATGAAGAATAAATGATGAATGAAGACACAAAAATGAAATTTCAGAGAATACGAAGTACAGGAAGGCACGGTCTAGTAATTAAGTAAATTAAAATTCAAGCGAAAAGTTACGATTTTGTGAAAAAAAAGAAAACTTTTGTAAAAAGTTGCGCAAATAAAACTCGTTTGATTGATTGGTTGGCTGTATTGGAAAAAAATACTGTCAAAGCTTCCCTCGCAGTCTTATTATTATTACTATATATTCTTACATATACGACAGGAGGAAAAAATCGAGAAAGGAGCATTGGAAATGTCGAAGAAACAAGATTTACCCACAAATTATAAATAATAAAATATAATTACGAAATTTAATCAACTCGAGAAGGAGCGCGACGTAAAATCATCAAAGATAGTCTAGTTTCTTTTACAAATGATTGTTAGAAAAATAAATATCGAGCTATGAGAGACGCAGTTTGAATAATCGATCTCATGTGTCTCACCTATATATTTATTTAATTTAATTATATATATGTGTGTGTGTGTATATAAAATTAAACTGCAAGGCGATCAGACGATTCGGCGAGCTCGACGAGCTCACCGTTCTTCTCGCTTTTCGTCGTCGATGCCTCGTTATCGATACTCCTGTAAAAAACTGCACTGTTCCGCTTCGCGGGAAAAGTGTCTTTCAGTCAGATAAACGCGCGTAGACCGACGATCATGAGTACAACGACGATGTGGGCGCATACGGCGATTGTGCTGATCGCGGTAGCCGCGTTGTAACCGTAGAGACCGTCAATTGTGCCAGAACTGAGCCACGGTTCCCACGTGTTGTTCCTGCGTCGTGGATCGGCCAGCCAGTCGATCGGCAATCTCGGCTGTTTCGACAACACGTTGCCGTACTTCTCGAGATAAAGGTCGAGGAACGTGACGATCTGTGAAAAGTATATCAGAAGATGAGAAAAAAAGTGAATATCGTAACGTGCTCGGGTTTAAAAAGTTCCTTGAATTACGACCGAATCGACTGGTCCATAATATTTCAATATTGAAATAATGTGAAAATGAAATAACATAAATTCAAATTCAATATGGAGAAAAAATTGAATTTTTTCATGTTATCTGAAAGTTCAATTATTATTTCAATTAAATCAATTAATTTGATTTAATTTAAAAATATGATCAATTAAAATTTAAAAAATTTTAAGTGAGGTAAGAAAAATCTGGATAAAATGTTATCTGGAGAAAAAAAAACAGGAAATTTGGGAATTTAAATTCGATCTCGAGTGTGTAAGTTAATTGAGTGTTGCAAATTCAATTGCACAGAATTTAATTTAACCGGTAGCTGAGAGACCAGCATTTCTTATTGTAGAATAAAAGATTGGATAATAATTTTCATAATTTATAGATGTGTATATAAAATTTTTGTAGAGTTTTCTTACTACTATATAATATTATTATAATAGAATTATCATTATTTTATAATAATAATTATTATGTAATGTAATGCTTCATTCGTTTCCCCGTAGGGTTACAAAGGTTAATTATTATATTATTATATTAGGTGTAGTAAAAAGAAATCCATTATTTTTGCCTTCAATTTCATGCAAAAATAATGGATTTCTTTTTACTACACCTAATATATAAATAATAATTATATAATAATATAATAATTATTATATAATTATTTTTATAGATTATTATAGAACATAGATATTATTTTTTAATGCATATTTTTATTATTTTTTTGTTAAACTAATTTAAAAAATATATTAAATTCAAAACAATGATTGACTAAAATTTGTAATTAATTAATTTGGAAATGTTTCATTGTATGTATATTGTTTTTAAACAATCAGAATTAACAAATGATATATATATATATGTAAAACTCACTTTGGGATATTGTTTGGCGATGTTAGTCGTTTCGCAAGGATCATTGACGATATCGAATAGGCAATCGGTGTCGTTACACGTCGGTAGGATGCTTCTTATGTTCCTACGACAGGCGACGGTCGCTTGTTCTCGCAGATGGGTCATTTGGCTCGGTTGTGTCACGGGTCCCTGAAGATGAGCGCTTATCGAGCTCGCGACTGCACTTCTGTGCACGACCGTATAATTGTACTCTGGCACGTCGCGGCTTCGTCCTGACTCTCCGACCGCCTGATCGTAATAGCCTCTCTTGTAGGATCCTTAATGAAACATTTTTTTTTTTTCAATCATAAACTTCCACGGTCTCAAAAGTGCGAATGAATTCGTTCCGGAATTGTCGATAAATCGGGGATGATCGATAAATTATTGAATAAACGAATTATTGTCTTGTATAATTATTCGGATTTTTTAAAAAATTTTCTATATTATTGTCATTTTGATAGTTATGTAGACCGCAACGATAATATTGGGCGAGACTTATTATTATTGTTATGGAAATTATGATAAAAAATAAATCATTAGAATTGTAAAAAATGATGCTATAGAGTGAAAAATAAACTGACCTCTGACAAGTTTGAATCGGCGATGTATAGCTCCCTCGGTTTTCGCAACTTCATCGATATTCAAGAGCAATGTTTCCCTGGGACTTGGCTTGCCCTGGCTCAAGTGTGGCCAATAATTAACACCGTCGATATCACCCAAATCGGTGACGTTGCCACCCGCGGCTGCGTAAAACGTTGGCAGCCAATCCGTCACGTGCATCAAATTATTCGAGACGTTAGCCATTCCGTATAGTCGCGGTGACCATATCGCAGCAACCCCTCTCACTCCACCCTCGTAAAGAGTGTACTTCGTCTGTAAAAGAAAAGAAAAGAAAAAAAACGATTTTATCGAACGCAACCATGTTTTCCTCGCTTTTACGTGCGTGTGGACGGTACGTAAAAGAGATCTTTTAGCTCCGAGTACGTAAAAATCCACGAAGTGTTAGCCTGGACATTTCGGAAAAAAAGAAACGCAAACTCACCCCCCGCAGCGGATAATTCGAGCCCCAATTGCGATATTTGCCGATCGTTGGAGCGCCGTTGTCGGTGAGAAAGAGGATTATCGTGTTCTTCAACATTCCCTTGTAACCGAGAGCGGTGACGACGCGACCGAGAGACTCGTCCAGGGACGAGACCATTTCTTGGGACACGAAGATGTAATATTCGTACGTGAGAAATGTGAAAAGGTTTTTGTTTTTTTTTTTTTTTTTTTAATTAGAGGATGCTTATTGAGTGAGATTGGGGTGAGAGAGATAGCAACGTTACTGACTGGCATATTTTCGTCGATGCTCGTCGCGTATGTGCTGAAACATTTGCTCGTTGTAAGTGCTGTTTGGAACTTCGAGGGGCGCGTGTACGCCAAGATGTGAGATTTGAAGGTACAGTGGATTTATCAAATCGTGATGATCGATTATCCTCTCGGCTTCCTCCGTGAACAAATCGGTCACGTATTCGCCCTGTACGTCGTAGGCTGGAATATCCCCTCTGTGCATGTCGAAGCCACTCATATTCTGTGGCAAACAAAAAAAAAAAGATCAAGTCGTCTGTGAGTTGGGATCAGATTTGGACACAGGTAGAGTTGTTCCAGTCATTTTTTTTTAGGACCTTGAATTACTGCTTGCCAGTTCGTCACTAAAGTAACGAATGGTCCAAATGAAGATACTGAACATATATGATCAACCTATTGTCATTGATCTAGAAGAATTGACCAAAGACAAGTTGAAGACACTGAACATCTACCATCAGCCTGTCCATTTTCATTGATCTGACGGCAAGACAACAATTCTATCCTTTATCTAACAATACCCAGACATATCTATCTTCTTAAATATCTCCATTCTGGAGCATAAAATGGCGAAATGTTAAAAAAAAAAACATTTATGAAGAGACAAAAACGCAAAAAAGACACTTTTTTTCGCTCAAAAAATCATATCGATGGTCCCGAGCGGGTCTATCTTATCTCGCTCAGACCTTTACGCAGTAGCGTAATTGAAAGGGTCCCAGATGTACTAGCATAACTCTCGCGTCCTCCGCGAAGTATCGTATCTCGGCAGACCCTGTTCATTCTAACGCATCTCCGGCCGCGCGTGAGATCCATCGTATCTCCCGCAGCCTTAGAACGGAGTATCGTAACTCGCCGACTGCGGTATGCTCTATCGTATCTCAGATGCACCAAAACGTTTCATCGTATCTACGAATCGCAAGTTTTCAGTAAACGCGGTTTGAAATTTTCGCGTTCTCAAAAATAAAATGTCACTGAATCATCACAACATTTATGTCTAAATATTGCGCATTATATGCAGAATATTTTTTAAACATGAAAAGGGTTGTGAAAATAGAAACATAATATACTATTATCATAATATTCATCATATATTTCGGTCGAAAGGTCTTTGGTAGGCTTTCCCCCTGACAGCCGTCATGCTTCGACGAAAGGTCTTTCATTCAAATTATTAGCACATGTATGTGTGCTAAGAATTTGTATGGAACTGTATGAAAAATAGCTGCTTGTAGAGATATACCTAATGCATATTTTTTTCTAATGAAATTGTTTCATACTATGTAAAGTTTTCGGAATAAAATTTAAAAATAAAATATCTTGTAACTGGTAATGAATTTTTGTTTCAAATAAAATCGCGAAATCTCAGTCAATTTTCAAACGAGTAGATATAGTGATAACCGTGATACAATTCTTGTGTCGCCCAACCTCAAAATGTGTTAATAATATCATTACGATTATTATTTTTCTATATTTCATGATTAATTAATTATCTGTTTAAATCACATAATATACTATTATAGTATATTATGTAGAACACATAATATACTATTATCATAATATTCATCATATCTTTCGGTCGAAAGGTCTTTGGTAGGCCTTCCCCCCTGACATCCGTCATGCTTCGACGAAAGGTCTTTCATTCAAATTATTAGCACGTGTATGTGTGCTAATAATTTGTATGGAACTGTATATGAAAAATAGCTGCTTGTAGAGATATACCTAATGCATATTTTTTTCTAATGAAATTGTTTCATACTATGTAAAGTTTTCGGAATAAAATTTAAACAATAAAATATCTTGTAACTGGTAATCAATTTTTGTTTCAAATAAAATCGCGAAATCTCAGTCAATTTTCAAACGAGTAGATACAGTGATAACCGTGATACAATTCTTGTGTCGCACAACCTCAAAATGTGTTAATAATATCATTACGATTATTATTTTTCTGTATTTCATGATTAATTAATTATCTGTTTAAATCAATGAATTATTATATTATTTCCATTCACGTCATAATAATAACATACTTATAACTGTTATCGTTACATAACTTATTCTTTCATTGTAAGTCGTCGAGATTTTCGACAACTTACGATAGAGTAGAAACTAGAATGGAACTTTCAGAGCGCGGGGGGATACGATATCTTGTTTTACTTTAATTAATTACAGCACAAAAAATTATCAAAATGATTTAAAATTTTGTCTGGGCATTCTTCAAGCTCGAATGAACTTAGTAGTGATGTTTTTCAAAAATCACCAAATTTCGACTTACGATGAAACGTTTTGGTGCATCTGAGATACGATAGAGCATATCGCAGTCGGCGAGTTACGATACTCCGTTCTAAGGCTGCGGGAGATACGATGGATCTCACGCGCGCCCGGAGATGCGTTAGAATGAACAGGGTCTGCCGAGATACGATACTTCGCGGAGGAGGCGAGAGTTACGCTAGTACATCTGGGACCCTTTCAATTACGCTACTGCGTAAAGGTCTGAGCGAGATAAGATAGACCCGCTCGGGACCATCGATATCATCGTGAATTTTCAACATTTTTGCCTAAAATTTGCACGTGATACTCCTTAGATATGCTACTTTCGGGAAAAAAAAAAAATAGTAGCATAGTGAGCGTCTCCAAAAAAAAAAAGGTATTTATTCCGACATGTGAAGAGGATAAATTTTATGGGTATGAGGATTCAGCATTGGCCAAAGGACAAGTGGCTCGAAACAACAATGATGATATTTCGCCGAATTCTTATACTCGCCCCTTGGGAATATCTGTAATCGTAGTATGCGATGTGACTGTTGTAAAAACCGAGAAACGAATCGAAGCCACGATGTACGGGTGTGTGTTGACGAGTGTGAAAGCCCAAATGCCATTTGCCGATTAATTTCGGCGAGTAGCCCAAATCACGAAGATGTTCCGGCAATATTCTTATGTTCAATGGAAGACCGCGTGGCTCGCCACCCATTATACCTTCACCCTGCATACCTGGGACGAGAAGAAAAGAAGAAAAAAAAAAATGTTTCAATTTTGACTTTCATGCTTGGCCCCATCAGCAGATCACTTACCAATTCTGCTGGGATATTTTCCCGTGAAAAATGCGGCTCTCGTTGGCGTGCAAGTTGGCAAAACGTAATGTCTGTTCAATATCAATCCATTGTAGGCCAGCGCGTCGATATTTGGAGTTGGAATTTGACCCGAACCGTGAAAACCAACGTCGTTCCAGCCCTGAAGAAAAAAAAAACAATCCAACGATCAATGACATTCAATGAAAACACTGAATCCAAGGACTCAAAGTCCAAGGAAAAGCGAGGAACGAGGAAAATTCAAACAGGCAAGACCTCGCGGAAACCAAATCATGTCCACAATGACAAGAATGCGGAAAACCAAGCGGACATTCAGGATAAAATATTCTTCATCGCGACCAATGAGTATCAGGTTTCGAGACGTTGTTGTCGTCAGGTTTTTTTTTTTTTTTTTTGTCACTCTTTACGAGGTTGCATAAGATATTTAAGACAGTACCGGCTATTAAATTCAATGAAGACTCCAGATATACGTGTTACGAGTGCAAAGGCTGCCAGAAGGACGGAATTTCTTATTTGTTTGGTCTTCATTCGTGTGAGTCATTTTGATGCACGATTATACGCGTGAATGAGGGAACGAGCCTCGGGGATCTTGAGGCATCAGCCACATCCTCCGCTCGTCGGCGTGTGGGTGTTCGTATTATAGCTACGAGAGCCCAACGTACTAGTGGTAGTTGCCTTTTCTAATTGTCTTAAGTAAGGCTCACGCGGTAATTCAAGACAATTCAACTATGAGGCACATTTTGTAATCGGGCTAAATTATACATGCACGTAAAACTAGGGTAGGAGAGGAAGAGAGTGAAAGGGGGAAAAAAAAAAACGACATCTCAGGACTTTGTGGAGTCGTGCATTGACATCGGCAACGACAAGCGAATGCTCAACTTCCGCTTTTACGATCTGTTTTTTACGAACTTCCGCGAAACTAATGGAAATGGTAAAAGTCCGGTTTTGGAATGAACGCAAATGGGAAAAAAAAAATCCATGGTAGAATGGATTAAAAAGAGAAAAAAAATCTATTTTGGAATGGATTCATATGGGACGTATCCATTTTTGAATGAATCCCATTGAGAGAATCCTTTTTCGAATAAATTTACATTGTGAAATCCTTTTTTTAAAACGATTTTTATTGAGAAAAAAAATCCACATTTCAATGAATTTGTATTATTAAATCCACGTTTTAAAAATATTTAAGTTCCAATGGATTTAGACTGTGAAAATTCACATTTAAACGGATTTACACCGTGAAAATCCACGTTTCGATGGATTTAAACTGAAAAATCCACGTCTCAATGGATGTACATTGTGAAAATGGACATTCGGAATGGATCCAAACGTGCGAATCCTTCCTCGGACGTTCCAATCGCAAAATACAAGTATTTAAAATTAAAAAAAAAAAGATCACGTACCAAATCATCAGCCATGAATACAACGATGTGGGGTGCGGTGTCATAATCGCCGTAACACGAATTAATGCACAACGTGATTGACACGATGATCAGACTCGTTCTCGATAAAAATGCGAACACCATTTTTAATCACGTCCAAGACGAATCGATCATGCGCCTACGACAATATCTGCAATAATCTGTACACTGGATCAAGGCACATCAAGGCGTTCGATGCTTTATTTTGCTTCTTTTCAAATCCGGATCCGGAGCGTAGATTTGTCGCGCGAACGCACCAAAGTTCGCCACCTTTTGCTACCCTTCCACAACGCAGCTTTCTTCCTCGTTTTCTTTTTTATCGTACTATCAGTTACGTTTTTGTCTTTAATTGTTAAAATTGCAGCAAGTGAGCACCGCCGAGGATGGGAATAAGGTCAGAACATCGTGCACGCAATAAGAACAACTACTGAGGGTATCCCAAGGGGCAACATTCATTTATATAGTCCACCCACAAACCGTGAGCGATAAGCCCCGACTTTAGAGACATAATTTAATGAGACGAGCAACTCTGTGCGAGTGTATGTGTGTGTGTGAGTGTGCGTATGCTATAAGCAAGTATGTGTGTAAAAACGTAATTGCACCTACATATATCAATACTAACATTATAGGTTGATGTATTAATGTAATATTATAAAATATTATAAATAAATATAAATATTATTATATATTATTTATATATTATATTATACATTATATTACGCATTATATTATACATTATATTATATTATATTATATTATATTATATTATATTATATCATATTATATTATATTATATTAGATTAGATTATACTATACTATACTATATTATATTATATTATATTATACTATACTATATTATACTATACTATACTATACTATACTATATTATATTATATTATAGTACATTATATTATAGTATATTATATTATAATATACTATATTATATTATATTATATTATATTATATTATATTATATTATACTATATTATATTATATTATAGTATACTGTACTATATTATACTGTACTATATTATACTATACTATATTATACTATACTATATTATATTATATTATATTATATTATATTATATTATATTATATTATATTATATTATATTATATTATATTAAATTATATTATATTATATTATATTATATTATATTATATTATATTATATTATATTATATTATATTATATTATATTATATTATATTATATTATATTATATTAAATTATATTATATTATATTATATTATATTATATTATATTATATTATATTATATTATATTATATTATATTATATTATATTATATTATATTATATTATATTATATTATATTATATTATATTATATTATACTATATTATACTATATTATACTATACTATACTATACTATATTATATTTGTATTGTATTTGTATTTACTATACTATATTATATTATATTATATTAGGAGAAAATGCGGTTTTTCGGGAAAACTTCTTGTGAAAAATGAGTTTTTGGGGAGCGGGACCAGGATTTTCCTAATCAGCGATCAATTCCACTTCGGAAAGGACCTTGTCAAATAAGAAAATGAAAATGTATTAATTTTGAAATTTGCTTACCCCTCACTTGAAAAAAAATAATAAAATAAATTATACAATAATAATATATTATATTATTATATAATAATAATAATAATTATAATAATAATAATAATAATATAATTATAATAAAAATAAGAAAAAAAGATTTAATACATTTTAATAATTATTTTAATAAAAAATAATAATAAAACTGTCATTTTTTAGTATTATATATATATATATATATATATATATATATATATATATATATATATATATATATATTTCTATGAGGGCTACGAAGATTCACGACCGTCTTACTACTCATTAAACCAATGATGAAAGAAAATACGTGCTCGACACGTTCCCTTCTCATCTTACAAACTTTACACGTTCATTTTTTTGTTTTCTTCTTTTTTTTTCTTTATTACTATTTTTTTCTTATTGCATTTTATACGTTTTTCGATCACGAGTTTCAATCCGCGTAAATTTGTATCGTTCGTTTTTTTTTCGGTGGCCCAATTTCAAGAAGCCGTTTCGTTGGAATTTTTTCGACTATCAAAAATTTTTTTTTTTTAATTATGATTGCAAATGATTTGCAAATGAATTGCAAATTATTTGCAAATGAATATGAGATTGCATGCAATCTCTGAAGCATGAAACTATCCGAGCAAATAAAAAACCGAACGACTAATATAAATCTTAGAGTGGGTGGATTGAATCCAGGAAAGTGTGAGATTTTGGAAGGGATTTACAAACGTCACATTAAAGATCTAAGAAGATGCGACGGGTAGATTATGTTTACGATGACACGTGCAGGCATCCAAGCCGGAACACGCTATATATGTGTATATATATATATATATATATACATAAATATCGTATGCACTGTCTTGGAAGCGCATCTCGGCAGCTTTGCGGTCTCGCGCAACTTATTAATCTTGTTTACGAGGACCATAATTAAAGCGACGAATTGCGGCAGCGCCCTTTCGAGGCCGCAAGGTCAAGTGATGTTAAGTACGGATGCCAATTACTTTATTCGCCGCTTCCTCGCCGAAATGTAGGGCGTATATTTGTGACGAGCACCCGCGCGCATAGGAAGCTAGAGAAAGAGAGATAGAGATAGATAGATAGATAGAGAGAGAGAGAGGGGGGAGAGAGAGAGAGAGAGAGAGAGAGAGGAGTTGGCTCATCTCGACCTATGCGGGCAATTATGTGACATAGGTGATGAAGCGCTTTCGTAAAGACGAGTACCGGCTTTGACGAGTCGACCGAGTGTCAAAGTCAAGGGATCTTTTCCCGTCTCGCGCATCACACACACACACACAAGCCATATATACTTCGCGTCTATTTCCTGTGAGTGACTTCATATCACTTGTGACACCATTGTATTGATCCACAAAAACAGTTGCAACCGCGTTGCCCATTTTTATCCGAAATTCATTTTCCATAATTTGCATAATTTGGTCCGTTTGTAAAAGTAATCCATAGGAAAAAAAAAAACAAGATCGGTAATTATATAGTTTAGTGACTTTTCCGAAAAATTGCCTCCGATTGTTTTTTTTTTCGCAATTTATCGCTTTTTTGTGGTGTAAATAACGATGTTATGTTGGGGGGGGGGGGGGGGGGGGGGGAGACGGTTTTTTAGGTGCCAGATTTTTTTACGAGAAAAAAAAATTCTCTTCGAGTGAAATATGTTGAATCGTGGGGTGTGTAGTTCATTGGGGTGGGCGCAGGGCGCCTCGGATGGGTCCGTAGAATCGTGGGGTTTGTTTGGGTTCCCCCCCTAAACCCCACGATTCCACGCACTTAAAACATAAGACTTAAACAAAAAGATCCCCCCCCCCCCCCCCCCCCCCCCCGACATAACACAATTATTTATGTTGTTTTATAGTTAAAAATTGCAAAAAATAAATTTTAGCGCCATATTTAGGAAAAGTCACTAAACTATATAATTACCAAAAGATCTTTCTGTGAATAGAAATAGAAAGATAATTTTTTTTAAATTTTGTTCATTAAATTAATACTTTCAGTTAATTACTATTTAAAGTCAAATTTTCATTGCTCAATTGGATTTACTATTCTAGATATAAATATATCTAGAATAGTATATATACAGGGTGGTCCAATAACTATTAGCACCTTGGATATCTTCGAAACTATAAGGTTCACAGAAATATTTGCTGAAATGAAATTGCACAGTACGAAAGGGGCCATCCGATAGCGATAATAGTTTTTTTTGCAGGTGGAGGTACTTGGGACATTTGAAGGTCAAGTCCATTTTTTTAAATGGATCGGTATGTTTTTTTTTTTTGTATCATGAAAGAGGAGCTTAAAACGAGTTCAACGGCCTATAACATAAGGTCATTGAAGGTCATAGAAAGTACTGAAAGGCGTTTATCTTACTATAAACGTAGTAATTTTATTTACTATCGAAACTGTAAGTATTATCGCCATTCTGTACTTTCTATGACCTTCAATGACCTTATGCTATAGGTCGTTGAACTCGTTTTAAGCTCCTCTTTCATGATACAGAAAAAAAAACATACCGATCCATTTTTAAAAATGGAGTTGACCTTCAAATGTCCGAAGTACCTCCACCTGCAAAAAAAACTATTATCGCTATCGGATGGCCCCTTTCGTACTGTGCAATTTCAATTCAGCAAATATTTCTGTGAACTTTATAGTTTCGAAGATATCCAAGGTGCTAATAGCTATTGGACCACCCTCTTTATATATATATATATATATGAAACTAGGATACCGAGCGAGCCGCAATGACTGCGATACACCGCCCTGCTACGCACTGTCGCCACCGCACCGCCACCGCACAGTGCGCTGACGCCGAGAATTCAATATTACCGTAAGCCGCTTCCATTCGCACGCCCTTACCATCGTTTTTCCAATCGACAGAGCTCGCTTCACGATCGACTTTCAGCTCACTGTCGTATCGGCACAGTTACCAGCGTAGCGAGGCCATTTTTACCCATCGTTTTCGCTCCACAACAGTACACGATAATGCAACCCGCCATACTCACACAATAACCGACACACGTTAATACCGACAAGGTCTAAAGTTACCATCCACCGTACCGATGACGCGTGACTGCCTTACCGGCAGTTTCGTCGTTCGACCCGTCATTGGTTCAACCCTCACGAGTCGTATCGACACGACGAGATCTGCTTTATCTACTGACGGCAATGCAGGGAGCGTTTCAACCGGTCGTCGTAACTTGGCGCTACTGGCGTCCGAGTATTCGATTGGAGGTCGGATAAAGTACTTTTTTTTAGAAATAGTGATTTTTCTTCGTTGCTTTTGTCTAACGATTGCAAATAGTGGTGAAGATATGAGAGAGAGTGAGAGAGAGAGAGAGAGAGAGAGAAAGAGAGAGAGAGAGA
>OZ010716.1:659516-664516 GCA_963932345.1 Ophion ventricosus | reverse complement strand
GCAAACTTTTTCTTTCTACTTTTTTTTAGACACTGCTAAAGGCGGGATCCTGAATTAGCCGGTTCGAAAAATCGATATTTTGAGGAATTTTTTTCGGGTAAAAAAAAAAGCAAGTTTAGCGAAATTTTCCGATTATTTTATTACATGTCTGAACATAAGAAAACAATTTTTTTTAAATAAAAATATCAACAGGCAACCGATTTTTATGCACATTCGTGCAACTGCTGTTTCCATGCGACGTGACAAATGGAGCTCGTAATTTTCATCTGAAACAAAAAAACCAAAAACCATTTTAATTGTGACATATTTTTCTTCTATATGAACTAAAAAAAAACGAATTTTTTTTTGAAATTTGAATGTTTTTTCGGGTTTGAAGTAAAAAATGTGCTTTTTGTGAAAAAAAAAATTATTTCAACTTGCTAAAAAAATTGTTAAGAATTTTTTTTTCGACAATGTTTTTAGTTCAAATAGAAAAGAAAACGATACTGAAGCGAACAAGCTTTGGTTTGTTTCGATTGGACTTCTAGTTTTTTTGTAATCAGTTACGCCAAATGAGAAAAATCGTAAAAACGAAAACTCGAGAAAACGGGCGCCCTAACTGCCCGAGCGCCCGTATACCTGCTCGACACTCCACTACGTTCAGTGCTGTATCTTTGGAAATATTTCGAATTGAGCTATAAAACTTTGTCTAGACATTCTTAGATACATCAGGAATAGATTTAAACAATTAAAAAAAAATCGATTTTTTGGACCTTCTAATTCAGGATCCGGCCTAAAGGCTAAATTCGTTTATCGTGTTTTTTTTTCTCTCGTGAGTCAGTGAAAATTTGTTTTCTTGACTCACAGCGCGACGGAAAAATCATAATATTTGCTATTAGTCGTGCGACTAATTGGGGGTTATCGGGAAAGATGAGATTTTGAGATTTGGGAAATCTGGGGGGGGGGGAAGGGACAATAGACTGCATCAGTGAGTAATGCCGGAGGGAGAGAGGGGGAGAGAGAGAGAGAGAGGTAAAATCCAACAGTTTTCCTTTAGATTGAGTTTGAGGTTAAAAATTAATATCGCGATTTATACTTTCAACGTTGCTTTGCATAATTATGCTCATTTCGGTCTAAAAACAAAATTTTATTTATCATTATTAGTTATTAAAAATAATATTCGATTAGTAAAATATAACATTAAATATTATAATATTAAAAATAATATTCGAATATCAGTAAAATTCGAATATTATTTTTATTCCCAATATAACCCAAACAAACCCAAACAGACACAAACAAAATTTTATTTATTATTAGTCGTAGAGCAACAATATATGTTTAATTTTAATAAAAACGATTATATAACTTCATTTTTCTTATCTTGTAAAAAAAAAAAAAAGAAAAAAGACACGAGGACGAACTTTTCTAACGAGTGTCGCAATAAGACGAGATTAAAAAAAGTTTTTTTTTCGTCGACTGTTGTTTTTTCTTCTTTTTTATTTGCTCTTTTTCACTTTTTTTTTTAAAGAAAACACACTTCTCGCCGTCTTTTGGCCAAAAAATTGCTTCAATTCAAACAAATGGAAATAAAATCGAGGCGCGATAACATTTTTTTTTATCATTTGTAACAATCACAGAGCTTTTGAGAAAAGTTTACAAAAAATACGAACGCAATATATTTACGTGTATGTGCGTCATTTCTTTGTCCTCTCTCTCTCTCTCTCCCGTCTTCGTGACGTATACCCCCCCCCCCCCCCCCGCCGTGGGTTGCTCCGTTCTACACGCATTGTCACTTTATCCCCACCAGCGCGTCTTCAAAATTCAAAACGTGCTTATCTCTTCGCACCTCAACGTAGAATGCGCGAGAGCGCGCCGGGTGGAAGGGGTCGAGGCCCGCGCGCGTACGTCCGCGGCGGCGTGGCGCTGAGGAGGGACAACGGGCCAGAGGGGCGGGGCGAGGCGGGGGGTCACTCGCGAACGCGTTTGATCCTGTAATCGCGTTGCGTGCTCCCCTCAGTTCCCTCACGTTCGCGCACAAGAGAGCACGTTACTCGTGTTTATTTTTTTTTAACTCGGCTAAACACCGGATTGCAGTAAATATAAAATCCTTTTTTTTTTTTTCAGTGCACAAAAACAGAAAATTGCGCGTTAAAAAAGTGATAGAAATGTGTTGGGTGAAAAATAAACGTGCTCACGATGTATGATCGTATGATCGCGATGATCGTGTAAGATCGTATGATCGAACAATAAAGCCGGTGAATAGTGCTTCGTTTTTTTGTTTGTTTTTTTTTGTTTGTTTTTTTGTTTTATCGTCGCGGTGATATTCGCGTGTGCGTGTTTTTTACTTTTTGGTGTTTTGATGTGCGCGTCGCCGATGGGAACTAACGTGCCGAGGTACTCGCTTACACGCTCGTATGGATAATATCGATCGTTACGATTGAGCGTTGTGTCGAAAACACGACCAAGGAGAATTTTCACCGAGCTTCATCATCAGAGGAATTTTGCACGCGTGCACGGACATGAAGACCACACAGAGAGCATTAAGGTAAGAATTTAAAATACTTCGAGATCATATATATATATATATATTTTAATCCGAATATTTGTAAAATTCGAATATTAGTTAAATTAAAATGTTATTTTAGTTTGAATATTGGTAAAATTCGAATATTAGTTAAATTAAAATGTTATTTTAGTTTGAATATTAGCAAAATTCCAATATTAGTTAAATTAAAATGTTATTTTAGTTTGAATATTAGTAAAATTCGAATATTAGTTAAATTAAAATGTTATTTTAGTTTGAATATTAGCAAAATTCCAATATTAGTTAAATTAAAATGTTATTTTAGTTTGAATACTAGTAAAATTCGAATATTATTTTTATTCAAATATTATTTTAATCCAAACATTATTAAAATTCGTATATTAGTAAAATTAAAATATTATTTTAGTTCGAATATTAGTAAAATTCGAATATTATTTTAATCAAATCATTATTAAAATTCGTATATTAGTAAAATAAAAATATTATTTTAGTTCGAATATTAGTAAAATTCGAATATTAGTTAAATTAAAATGTTATTTTAGTTTGAATATTAGTAAAATTAAAATATTATTTTAGTTCGAATATTATCTTAATCAGAATATTAGTAAAATTTGAATATTATTTTATTCGAACATTATTTTAATCCAAACATTGTTAGAATTCGTATATTAGTCAAATTAAAATATTATTTTAGTTCGAATATTATTAAAATTTGAATATTAAGAGAATAAAAATATTATTTTAGTTCGAATATTAGGAAAATTCAAATATTAATAAAATAAAAATATTGTTTTAGTTCGAATATTAGTAAAATTCGAATATTATTAAAATAAAAATATTATTTTTGTTCGAATATTAGTTAAATTAAAATGTTATTTTAGTTTGAATATTAGTAAAATTCGAATATTAGTTAAATTAAAATGTTATTTTAGTTTGAATACTAGTAAAATTCAAATATTATTTTTATTCAAATATTATTTTAATCCAAACATTATTAAAATTCGTATACTAGTAAAATTAAAATATTATTTTAGTTCGAATATTAGTAAAATTCGAATATTATTTTTATTCGAATATTATTTTAATCCAAACATTATTAAAATTCGTATATTAGTAAAATAAAAATATTATTTTAGTTCGAATATTAGTAAAATAAAAATATCTTTTTAGTTCGAATATTAGTTAAATTAAAATGTTATTTTAGTTTGAATATTAGTAAAATTTGAATATTAAGAGAACAAGAATATTATTTTAGTTCGAATATTAGTAAAATAAAAATATTATTTTAGTTCGAATATTAGGAAAATTCGAATATTAGTAAAATTCGGATATTATTAAAATAAAAATATTATTTTAGTTCGAATATTAGGAAAATTCAAATATTAATAAAATAAAAATATTGTTTTAGTTCGAATATTAGTAAAATTCGAATATTATTAAAATAAAAATATTATTTTTGTTCGAATATTAGTAAAATTAAAATATTATTTTAGTTTGAATATTAGTCAAATTCGAATATTGGTAAATTTAAAATATTATTTTAGTTCGAATATTATTTTAATCCGAATATTGGTTCGAATATTAGTTAAATTCGAATATTATTAAAATTCAAATATTATTTTAGTTCGAATATGTTTAATATTCGAAAATTATTTTGATTGGAATGGATTATGGATTAATATTCGAATTTAATTTTATTTGGAGTATTATTAAGTATACGTATTTTATTTTGATTCAAATATTATTAATATTCGAAATGTTATTTTCTCTTGTGAAAGAACATTTTTCCGGCGCGACGATTATAAAGACGTGTTTTTGTACCGACGTACGTAGGTTTTCAATTCGTGGAATCTTATCGCCTCGATATCCGCTGTGCTCGTTATCGAAATTTCGTACGATCGCGTTAAAATCAGCGTGATTATTGCCAACCGTATCTCATCACGAAACGTGAGGTTTCGTTGGCAATGAGATACGGCTGGAGTTTTGTGTTTTCAATTTTCTTTTGCACGGCAGGTGCACTTTTCGCTATATATATATATATATATATATATATATTGCGATAAGGCTACGACAGGAACAATTTTCGAATATCGTGACGAATTTTCGCGAGAAACGATATTTTAATACCTGCTTTTATTTTTTCAACCAAGCTTAAGTCAGAAAAATGTTTCTATTTCTCGTAAGTGATAATTTCGGATACACAGCGTGTTTTCAAGAGTCATTTTTTCGTGAAGCTTCAAAACATATTTGTCTTCTCGTAGGGTAGAAAAGAGACAGGAGGCTTTGTGCTCTCGAAATTGCGTTGGATATATTCTCCGTGTACGAAAGTAGGAAAAATTCTTCGTATTTATTCCAAACAAACTTCCACATTGCTCTCTTTCTTTCTTTCTTTCTTTCTCGATATCTCTTGCCCGCTTTCTCTCTCCGTATCGTAACTCGTAATCCGGCTCCTTGTTCCCACGTGACTTGGGAA
>OZ010716.1:561317-659316 GCA_963932345.1 Ophion ventricosus | reverse complement strand
TCTCTCTCTCTTTTTATCGTATATAATTGTGTAATTAATAGGATTTCCAGGGACAAAATAATCGTGCTACGGTGCTCGGTGCTACCGTGCGCGAATCCAAAATTCAATACCGCGGATACATATATATCCGGTTTTTTTGTTATCCTCCTTGGCGAAAAAGTGAGAGAGAAAAGGATAGTTGAGACCACGCGCCTCTCCGATCATGGCCCTCCCTCTCGCTCTTCTCTCTCTCTCTCTCTCTCTCTCTCTATTTCTCTATTTCTCTTTCGCTCTCCCCAAATCGAATCGTAGAATCGCCTAGGTTACTATAAGCGCACAGGCATACCGACTGATCACACGATCTCTCGGAGATTGTCTCGGCTCTGTGAGTGCAACGCGTGGCGCATCTCACCACTCGCCGGTGCGCTTTCACGTCTCAAAACACCCACGGGATTCATCGACGACTCTCTCTTGTTAGCTGCCTCCTTGATACTCGAGAGCGTCTTGCTCAGCCAGGGCCAGCTGTTTCGAGCAGCCTGAAGCTCCGAGGCGGTCGCGTGTAACTGATGCGTCAGATCCTGCGCCATGGACATTTATTTTATCTTTCTTTTTTTGTATTTTCGTGCACGAGAAATTTGAAAAAATGGAAAAAAACGATTTTGCATTGTTTCTTTTTGTCTAAGATTAATCTGTTGAACTTTTTTTTTAGCTGTTTTTTTTTTTTCCGCGACTACACATGGGATGGTATCGCACGAGTTTTGCTCACCTGATTTCTGCACTCGGCCTCCCACATGGGCGAGCTTCGTTTGCGCGAGCTCGAGCTCCAATTCCCTCACCCTCTCCTGCGCCCTGTGCAGCATCGGGTCAGTACGATTTTCCATTGGATTCGTGACGTCCGTGAGAACGTTTGACGCCTCGTTGAGGGCGCCTCTGCATTTTTCACACTTCGAGACCTTTACCTGCGACGAAGACGACTCGTAACAGAGCAAGAAAGAGATAGAGAGAGAGAGACAGAGGATTTTCTTCACTTACGCGTAAATCACTGAGCATCGACTTGGCCGTGTTGTAATCGTCCTCCAATCGTTGACATATCTGAGAAAACAACGACAAATTCATTCGATAAGATGACACGCGGTGCAATGAGCCTTGCCAACCGGAAATAACGGAACGATACATAGCGCGTGTGTACAATTTTTCCTCATAATTATATCGATTATAAAAAAAAAAAAACAAGAATATTGGGAAAAAGTCACCTGTTTGTATTCGGCAATGATGACGACGCTTCTTCTGCTCTCGGTGTCGGCTCGGGCGACCTCGCGTTGCAGCATCTCCTTCACCTGTACGAGCTCGGCCTCGAGCCTCTGCTTCTCCTCCTCGTTCCTCGCTATCACGCCACGCAGCTGTTCAACCTCGTTGCTGTACTCGTCCGCGTTCTCTTGGGCCTCTGAACCAGACGCGACAAACAAGAGAACAAACACGTGGAGAGACACACACTTTGAAACCAGACGAACGGAAACACAAAGTTTTTTTTTTTTTTTTTCATACAACTATATTCACGAGGCAGAAAGGTTCGTCAATTTTTTTATTATTTTAATTGCTATCGATAAAATTCAGATTTTTATTTTTATTCGTACGAAAATTCAAACACATTTGAAAATATTCACAATTTGAATTGATATTATGAATCTCCGATAAAATTTGTGTTTTTTTTTTTTTCTCTTTAATTCGATTAATCTTGAGTAAAATTGGGAAGAAATGAAAATGGCCGAAAGGGGCAAAAGAAATTGGTCAAGTTTGCACAATAATCGTAAGTAAATTACGACGATAAAAATGATGGATCAATAAGAGAAAATGGGAAAATACGCGAGCGCGAGTTGGACATTTTCGCAGATCTCACTTTGAATCGCGGCTCTGGCAATGTGGCTCATTGTCATATCGGGACACACGAGACGAGAGCGCGGAGCAACTAATCGACGAACATACACGGACGAGATAGGACTTTTGCCGAGTCTGGCAAGTGTTGACCATTTTCAGCCACACGCACAGAGAAAAAGAGAGAGAGAGAGAGAGAGAGAGAGAGAGAGAGAGAGAGAGAGAGAAGGAAGGAAAGCGACAGCTCTACAGAATATTGAACAGATACATTTTTTCCCTATCAACAGGCAGTTCGAATACTCCTGACAAATTCCACATGGATCTGATAGAAGTAAAAAAACTATAAATCCCCCCCCCCCCCCTCCCGCCTTACTGTCCAGATAATTGCGTGTTCGTCGATCGGAAAATTCTCTCGCAACGTTTTTCGATCGGAAAAATATTCTTTACTGCAATATTTCGTCATAATTTCCGAATAGGAAGGCCAACCCATAGAAACTGATTGCCGAAGAAAACGATTACCGATATAACGTCTGGTCGACGAGGAACAAAAGTAAAAGCAACCCTTCGCAGCTGGCGCGTTACGATTCTGACGATTGCGTCTCGATATTCTTGCGAACCAACGAAGAGCCATGCTCCGAACGTAATTCAGAAACATAACTGACTGAGGTGCACACCTCCTCCCCCCCCCCCCCCCCCCCCCCCCCCCCCCGCCCCCCGCAGTTGACTATCCACCCACACTCTTATCGTTTACCGCGTTCTTAACGCGGCTCCTACACCTCCGACCAATTCGTCGATTATTGTACTCGTGGCCGGTATAGTGTTTCGAGCTGTGTCACGTCGAATCGACTTATCGGCTATCAATTTTGTTCTTTTCTTTTTTCTTGTTCCTCTTCCAATGGTGTAACATGCTCGCGTTGTTGAAACGCGACGATAGTTCCTCAGGCTTTTCCTTCTTTTTTTTTTCACAAATTATTCTTTGTTCTATCGTTCTCTCAAATCTTTTCACAGTACATTCAGAATATTCAAATCTTATTTTTTGAGTCAATAATAATTTTTACATTATCTTTATTGTTATGAAAAATCTTTTTTTTTGGCATTAGTATTATTGGCATTAGTTTTTTTTTTTTCGTCTCATTCTCCAAAAGGTTTTTGGAGAATGGGACGAAGAAAATGTTAGTGTGCTTTGATTCCTTCATTTTTTTTTTTTTTTTTCAATTATTCGAACCCAAACAAACCCAAACGAAAATTCGCTTTGCATTTTTCTACTCTCTTCTTTTTTTGTTTTAATTATTATCACAAGTCAAATTTTTCAATGAATTTTTCGAGTGATTTTAGTTGACGAATTTTCGAGTGATTTTTTCTTTAATATAATTTTAGTTGACAAAAACAAACCCAAACAAAAATCCGTAAGAAAAATCATTTTCAATTTTCGGGGACAATAAAAATGAAGAAAAAACGAAAGCGAATTTTCGTCGCGTCCCGACAATACGAACATTTTTTTTTAACGAGGATCACAGTTAATTGTTTTTTTTAATGAATCAAACATTTTCTTCTCGTTTTCGTTAATTCGGCGATTTCCCGAATGCGAAGCTCGTGAAAAAAAAAAAAAAAAAAACAATGAAATGCGTCTAGGATTAAAAGCGGATGCGAACTGCGTGATTCTCGTGGATTAATTATTCCGAAGCGCGCAACGTGTAGCGAAGGTGTGAATGAATGAAGGCGCGACAAAGGTTTTCACATTGTTAGGGGAACCAAACAGCGGGAAATTAAGGGGATGATCGAGAATAACTAACGAGACTGTGCGTGGACCATGTGTGTGTGTGTTTTTTTTTTTATTGTTTTTTTTTTCTTCTTCTTCTTTCTTCCAGTAATCTCGCTCCATCCTCATCTCCTTCATTGCGCAATAATTTACAAACAGTACGACGACGTACAAGAGCGATTGCTCAATTTATTCACGAACAACGAATTTATTCCGTAAACAAAGAGAGATCGTGAGATATTGGGGACAAGGTAAAAAAAAAAAAATAATGCAACATGGTTTTTCAGGAAATGTATCCGAGCCCTCGTTACTCCCGCCGTCATGCAAAAGATTCCTTCTCTCTCACTCTATTATCCAGCGCTACTTTCTCCGTGATTACGATAAATCTTAAAATGAAAGCACAGTACGAGGGACTAGAGCGTTTTTTTATATTTTATATCATGCACTCGTTACGGGAGCTAAAAAATTCATCTTCTATTTTTTTTAAATATCTACCACGTATATTGAAATTATGTGGTTTTACCTGAGAGATAAAGGAAATCTCCTTTTTACTTAATCGTCGTTGCTTCAAGCTGTACTACATTCATTTATTCATTTGAAAAAAAAAAAAAAAACACAATCTTCATTGTTCTTTTCCAACGACACAGCTCTCTCTCTCTCTCTCTCTCTCTCTCTCTCTCTTTCTCTACAAAATATATATTGACAACGTTCACAATCTACAGCGTCACGAAACTTCTTACGGAGACAACTATTACTACGTTCTACGGGACTAATTATAACACAGAAGAAAGTAGCGCAAGAGAGACTCATAATCACAGGTTGCAAAAGACGAACAGCATTCGAATGGACAGCCAGAAAATATAAATACAAACAAAACAACACGCCATTGAAACAAAAGATTGCTGATGTTTTTTTTTTCTTTTTCCTACTTATAATTGGGAGAAGGATTTTTCACAATTGCAAGTAAATCGTAACGAAGCTCTTCCTCTCACACATTTTTTTACCGACACTTTCCACATTTAGAGCGCGAGCCAGAGAGAGAGAGAGAAACCGCGAGAATGGAACAAAGATTTCCCAATTACATCTTTATTGGAATGGTTTTTTTTTCTTCTTTTTAAATTCTTTTTCTCGAAATTCTCTCTCTCTCTCTCTCTTTTTTTTTCGTTTGATATTGTTTTCAGGACGCAGGACGGCACGTGTTTTTTTTTTTCCTTTCTCTCCCTCTCATACGTAGAAGATGAAGTTACCTTTGAACGCCGTGAACTCAGCCTCGTATTTCTTCAGCTTCTTTAGCGTCACCGAGCACGCGAGCTTCATTACGTAACGCGAGACCTCCTCGTTGCGACAACGCTTCGGCAGGTATACCCGAAAGTACTTGAGGATACTCTCGAAGTCGAGTTGCAGTAGCTCCTTCTTGCACAGCTGAAGACATTTTAATTTTTGTATTTTCTTTTCTTTTCTTTTTTTTTTTTGCTGCTTTTTAGGAGCGTTTTTATTACCATGAGCAGAGCCAGGGCCACTTGGAAAAGTGTGTCCAATCCTTGGAGCAGAAATACGTCGAGTATGTGAAAGACAAGGTAGAGGGGAAAGCGCGCGGTGAAGAGTGTGAGGAACCATTGTGCCGCGAACATGTGAGTCTCCACTCCGCGATCACAAAAATGCTTGTACAACTCGGGCAGCTGTTCCTCCATAAGACGATTGAGCTGGTAAAAACGCATGTGAAGATTGTCGAAACGATCCTTGTAAAGGTCACGCAAACCGTAATCGTACATCAGCTTCACAAGGACGCAGAACGTTTGCTCCTCCGGCATCTTGAAAGAAGAACGGGAAGGAAAAATTACGTCTTGGGAGGATTGTTACGTCGAGATTTTAAATAGACCGGGCATTAGGCGATTTCTTACGTGCAAGAGAAGGCTCGCGACTAGAAAACTCAGTCCTTGACAGTAGCCAACTTCCTCGTCGTATACGGCGTACGCTTTGCTTATCCTGTAGAGCGAGTCTTGGCCGAGGCCACCGGTCTCTTTGAAAAAATCGTGCGCCGGGAATGTGCGATTTATGTCACGTAGGATAACGCTCTCGCAGCTGCTTTCCTATGAAAATGCGTGAAAACAGACAGTGAAAACTCAATTCTCGATGCTAATTACACGTTGTTGTATTGTTCAGTTTTTAGAAAAAAAAAGCACGACGATAACAGAAGTTGAATAATTATTATAATATTATATATATATATTATGCAATAATATAGAATAATTATAATATATAATTTAATATTATATATATATATATATAATTTGGAATATTATAATAATTATTCATAATAATATTAAATTATATATTATAATTATTGTATACAATAGTATAATATAGTATAATATTACATTATAATATATAATAATATAATATTATACTATATCATATTATATAAAAATATACTATAATAAAGTATATTATATTATAATATATTATAATATAATATAATATTATTATATAATATTATACTATATATTATAATATAGTATAATATTACATTATAATATATAATAATATAATATTATACTATATCATATTATATAATAATATACTATAATAAAGTATATTATATTATAATATATTCCTATATAATATATTATATTATAATATAGTATTATATTACATTATAGTGTATTATAATATAATATTATAATAAAGTATAATATTATATTATGATATATTAGAATATAATATAATATATTATATTATTATAATATAATATAGTATAATATTATATTACAATATAATATTATACAATATTATGCTATATAATAATATTGTATTATAATGCGTGAAAAAAGAAAATGAAAACTCAATTCTCGATGCTAATTACACGTTGTTTTTACGAAGAAAAAAAAACATTGAGAATGATTTTTCATAAAAAAAAACAATGTGCCATTCTCACGCCCTTGTACAGGAAGTCGATAGATTTTTCTTTCCTTTCGTGGCAACAACACAGTGCGATATATTGAGAGAACGAACTTTAGTAATTAGGGTTCTGTATCGATCCATCATCTCTTGGGTGGTGTCGCAATTGCTCAAACGCTGCCAGACCTCGCCACGCAGAGCTTCCGGTATTCCCTGGCGTGTCAACTTGACGAGCAATTTCGGACGGTGCTCGTTGACTTGCCAGGTGTCCAGTACCTCAGCCCAACTCGCCAACTCGTCCGCGGAGCAATCCTTGGACACTTGGCCGGTACCGCTCAACATTGGCTCGTCACCGTCTAGCCGAGAAGGTAAGTGACATTCGATAATACACTGATCGTTTTTTCTTTCCTCTTTAAATCTTCTTTTTCAAACTCGTTTTGGACTCGCAAGCGATTATTAAAAATTTTGAAATACCCGAGTCGATCTCCTCCTTGGGCGTGAGCGTGTCTATGCTCGTGAGTGAGGGCGACCTGATGAGGGATGCCAAGTTGAGGGCAAGGTTCAAACGATTCCTGTCGAGCTCGCCGGAAGTCTCGATGCTCTGCACCTCGTAATGTAGCTCCGAGCCGTCGCCCGATATAATCTGCGGGGCCCAAGTTTTTTTTCACATTTTAACATTTTACCTCTCTCTCTCTCTCTCTCTCTCTCTTGGCGAATCTTACCTCTTTGGAGTTTAGATAAAATTGTTGAATGAGATTTCTCCTCGTGAAGTACCAAAATCTCTCGTTCTGTGGATAAACCTTGACCGATGTTTCGATCTGAAATCTAACGGGTTCTTGGATCCTTCGAATGACAAGATCGACCGCGACGGTCATGAACATCTCGGCGTCGCGCGGTGTCTCGATGTTGAGAATCGCGAGAGCCGGATCCGCCGGATCCCAACGGCCGCAAATATTGTAGCACTGCTTGTCCTGGAGGACCGGGCCTGGATTTATTTGCTGCTCGGTAGACATGAAAAAGAATTGAATTATCGCACATAGCTTCCTCGTTTAGGTGATATACGCATAGGGCGGGGGCTTCGACTCGCGAGTTTCACCATTTCGAGGAGTCTCATGTCGCTGTGCTTGACGTTTCGTCCGGGACTAACTAGTACACCGAAGCATCTCTCGACCTCGAGGCTGTTGCCACCGTCCTTGTTCGACACTTGCTGTATACTGAAGCAAACTTGCTTCGCAACGTTGCTACGCAGCTTGAAGCAATTCTTGTCCTTTGGTACTGTGCCGTAGCTCCCCTTGCCGTCCTCCTCCTTTATCTCGAGCGTCACCTCGAATATGAATACTCGCGAGTTCATTTTCTCCGTGCCGGCGTTAAAGCCGTTGAAGTCGCTGCTCGTTAGGGAACTCGTCATCGAGCGCGGAATCCTTTGGAAGGCTTTGAGAAAACACGTCGACACCTGGCCAACCTGAAGAACGCGATAAAAAAAAAAAAAAAAAGCTTGAAAGAGCATTAAACGATGCGATTGAGGTAAAAATTAAGGGAAAAAAGGATTATTACGGCTTCCGGTATGTCGCAACGAAACACGTGGCATTGGTGTATAGCCGATTCTCTCGTTTCGCCGTGCGACCACGTGAAGCCAAAACACGCGGCGCAACTTCCGCCGCTGTCGCCGCGCGCGAAGAACAAAATTCTCTGCACTTCGTAATACGTTATCGCTTGTTGAGTCGCCGTGTCGTAAAGACTACGAATATACGATAATTTGTTTCAACTTCCGGACATAAGGACAATGCATTATAGCCGACGAGAAGGCAAATACTTACACCACCGAGCCTTGAGAACTGCTCGGTATGGAAACCGAAACTTTGATACCCATCTTCATACCCTGCTCCGCGTTCAGTATACTCATGTTTCTCTGTATCTCGCTTTCGGACTTTGGCGCGCTCACGGCTGTCGCGCCTAGATACGTCACGCCGTTGAATATCGTGCACTCCTGTTGCAAGTCGCTGGGCACGGATGCCTCTGAAATTGGAAAAAAATTCGTTCTAGAATAGTTTTACAAAAATTTCATTGCCCGTTATTATAAAACGACCTACCGTCGTCGCTGTAATCGTCCGGCTTCATGACGTCTTGTTTTTCCATAGCCGCGCACGGCGCGGCCTCGTAAAATTTGCTCTGTCCAACTTTTCTAGTATTGTGCGACACTCCCATAATCTTTATGTCGGAGCTCTCCATCTTTGCGTCCTCCGTCAATACCTTTAACAGAAAAACAAAACAAAAAAAAATCAGAATTCTCGCGAGACTTCGAGTCGGCTAGATTATTCTATCCAGCCTCACCTCTCGCAAGTCGTTCTGCAGATCCTCGAGATTTCCATTGTTGGCTATCTTAAGTTTCGGAAGCTCCAAGACGCTCTGTTGACTCTTGGCCGTGCCTTTGTCGCTGACGAATTCGTACTCGTCGCTCGTCGCTACAGATTCCATCGACTTAACGCTCACGCTATCCTCCATAACTGCGCCAGTCCTGCGGAGAACGCTCGTCGAACGACTGTGCGTCGGCAAAGTGAGACTGTGGGCAACACACCGCCGGGGGTGGGGGGGGGGCGCGGAGGGTGGGCTTAGCCCACACCGAAGTGTGGGCCAATCGTCGCAGCGACGTGCAAGGCAATTGGAGAAGAGACGCGCGCTCGAATGTGAAATTTACCGATTGTTCGCGTGCTCGTTTTTTTTTCTTCTTCTTTACTCGTCGATCATCTCGGAAGCATAATTGTCGAGTATCCCGACGATTTTATTCGTCAATATTCTTCCTTCTTTTGTCTCTAGGACGTGTTCGCGGGGAGGCTCGCTCCCTCCAGAGACAGAAACGTCAAGTGTGCTCGACGTAAGAGCACGCACGCACGCACACACACACACACACACACACACACACACACATGTACAGTCAGCACACAAAACTATTGTAATGAGAATGCCGTAACGTTTCAAATTTTTCTCACATAACATCGCAATAACGCGTACACCATTGCACGCATCTATAGCTACGTATTTCGTTCTTTCGCTTTATTCCCAAATCATTTCGCGTTGGGCGATGTAATCTTCGAGCCGCTTCCATTGACGTGAAACAACGACGAGACGGGGGGGGGGGGGGGGGTCGGCCATTCGGAATTATCGGCCACCGGAAGCGCACTGCACCGCTCTCTATTTTCCTGACGTCGAAGAGACACGAGAGAGCTTGATCGTCGTATGTTCCACGGACCAACGAGACACTATTTCTTCTGGTGGGGGCAAGCGAGAGAGGGAGACTGCCTGGCGCGAAGTGTTGCTGCAAATGGCCGCTACGCGGCGCGCACGGCGGATGATAATCCCGGAAGTCGGCAGTTTAGGGACAATGATCGTTGCAAGGAGGTAAACAAATATGGCGGATGGATGAGCGGCGGCATACGAATAGGTTGGCGACTTTTCTTTTTTTTTTCCAAAGCCACACGCTATGTGTAAAATTAACATCGTTCATTTTGAAAAATTCGGTCGTATACACGAAAAATTATTTGCGAAAAAGGCTTTTTTTTTTAACGGTCAAACGATTGCCTTTGAATTCGATCTTCAAACTTTCCGAGGACTTTACTTCCACATAGAAATCTCTTTTCTAGGCATTATCAGCTGACATGAATTTCGATTCCACAGGCGGATACGTTCTTTCTTCCGTAATAAAAAGAAAACCGCTAACGCGCCTTGTCCTCGTACGGCTCGTAAGTTTTTCGCGAAGTTTTGGACGAATGAAAAACACTCGCTCGTATATAGTTAACCTTGTTCGTTTTCTCGTCCAACCACAATTTACGGCAGTAGAAGAAAAAAAGCACCGTGAAAAAGATAAACGTTTCTCCGGTGTTCTCTCACTTGAGGCATAATCGAAGGTCGTGTTTTACATTAGTAACGCCTTTGCAGAGCTTGAACGTGGCCCTCTGTGTGTATATATATAAAACGCTCAGCCTAATCGTTCGACCGTGCAATCTTGTTGTTGCATTCCCGAAAGTGATCGGCTTTGCTTACACACACTACGCTCTCGTATAAATCAAAACAAAGCTATCCCAATAATCGAATAAAATAATATAAATAATATTGTTGCGAAAAAATCGTTGTCGAGTAAAATGCCCGGCGAAAGTGACGACTTTGAGAACGAGGCCGAACGTTTATTGCACGAAACATTTACGAATGATTTTCGAACTGGTTATACGAGCGTCAAGGGAGTTTGTTTACCCAATTATTATCTAAAATTTGCCGATGCCATTGAACATTTTCACGTACGCGATGACGATGTTTGGGTGTGCAGCTTTCCAAAAAGTGGTGAGAATCGTTTTGCGAGCACGTGGAAGAAAAAAAAATACACGACGATAACAGAAGTTTAATAAGTAATATTATTTTATAAATAATTATTATAACATTCTAAATTATATATATATCTATCTATATATATATATATATATGTGTGTGTGTATATATATAATACTTATGATTGTATTGTACATAATAACAATTATTATAATAATTATTATATATAATCATAAGTATTATATATATAATTTGGAATATTATAATAATTATTCATAATAATATTAAATTATATATTATAATTATTGTATATAATATTTATAGTATATTATAATATAGTATTATATTACATTATAGTGTATTATAATATAATATTATAATAAAGTATAATATTATATTATAATATATTATAATATAATATGATATAGTATAATATTATATTATGATATATTATAATATAATATAATATAATACAGTATAATATTATATTATACTATAATATTATTATATAATATTATACTATATTATAATATTGTATAATATTATAATATATTCCAATGTAATATAATATTATATTATAATATAGTGTTATATTACATTATTGTGTATTTTAATGTATTATAATATAATATTAGAGTGTATTATAATATAATATTATAATAAAGTATAATATTATATTATAATATATTATAATATAATATGATATAGTATAATATTATATTATGATATATTATAATATAATATAATATAGTATAATATTATATTATACTATAATATTATTATATAATATTATACTATATTATAATATTGTATAATATTATAATATATTCCAATATAATATAATATTATATTATAATATAGTGTTATATTACATTATTGTGTATTATAATGTATTATAATATAATATTATAATAAAGTATAATATTATATTATAATATATTATAATATAATATGATATAGTATAATATTATATTATACTATAATATTATTATATAATATTATACTATATTATAATATATTGTAATATAGTATAATATTATATTATTTTTAATTATTGTTTTTTCCTAAGGTAAAGGTATTATAATTATTGTATTATTATTAGAATTAGAATAATAATTGTTATAATAATATAAATAATTATAATTTTAATAATATTAAATCATATAATTATTATATATTATTGTATTATATATATATATATATATATATATATATATATCATATAATTATTATATACGATAATATATAATAATTATATGATTTAATATTATTAAAATTATAATTATTTATATTATTATAATAATTATTCTATAATAATAAGGGCAATAATATCTCTCTACAATAGTAATAATTATAAAAATATAAAGGTTTTATATTTTATAAATGACATATAGACATACAGTGATACGAAGTGGCTGTTTTTTTTTTTTTTTGGGACAGAGACTAATTAAATTGTTCTTTGAAGGTACGACTTGGGCTCAAGAGATGGTGTGGTGTATCGCCAACGATCTTGACTTCGAGGCTGCCAAAGTTCTTCTTCCCGACAGGTTTCCCTTTCTCGAGTAAGTATGATGTTTTTTTTTGTTCTTAACTTTTATCGTTCAATTATTTAATAAATGTAATTTTTATTCAAATTTTTATTGTATTTCCATTGTTAAAAATCGTGATCGTGATAAACCCCGTGCACATGTTTATTTTCAGGCACTCGGCCCTCTTCGATTATACGTCGATCGTATCGCGCACTCCCGGTCTCGAATTTCCCGAATCCGTTGACAACAGCGTTTCTTACGTCGAAAAATTGCCAAGCCCGAGATTCATAAAAACCCACTTACCCCTCGATTTGTTGCCTCGTGAAATACGAGACGGCACGAAGAAGCCAAAAATCATATACGTCGCGAGAAACGCCAAGGACACCTGTATCTCGTATTACAATCATTGCAAACTTCTCGAGGGCTATCGCGGCAATTTTGCAAATTTTTGCAAACTCTTTCTCGCCGACAAACGTAAGATTTTTTTTTTTTTTATCTCGTTTAAAAAAAAAAAACTTTTCTCCTTCAGGCCGGAGCATTGATAATCCTTCATCCGTTTGTATGTTGAAGTATGTTACGCGCCATTTTGGAAGCACGCCGTTGGATTTTGGAAGAGACGCGACGAAAACGTTCTCTTCCTCAATTACGAAGCGATGAAGGAAGTACGGAAATCTTCTTTTTTTGTTTCTTTTTTTTTTCAATATTATTCTCGTGTCCCCTCACTTCGGTGGATTCATCTGGACGTTTCTTTTTTTTTTTTTTTTTTTTTTACTCTCGTGTCCGTTCAAGGATCTCGCAGCGACGATTCGCGAGACCGCTCGTTTCCTCGGCAAAGCGCGCGATGGGGCTTACGGCGAGAAAGAAGAAGACAGCAACAACGAGAGCGTGCAATTGTTGCTGGAACACTTGAGCTTCGAGAGTATGAAGAAAAATCCTGCGGTCAATTACGAGGACGTCGTTGAGATGAATAAAAAGCTTAGGCTCATCGAGATCGAGGGTAGATTCATGAGAAGCGGCGAGAAGGATCAGTGGAAGGGTCAAATGACACCGGAATTGATCGAAATATTTGATCGTCTCGAGCACGAAAAACGCCAAGCATTCGTGAGTTATTCTTTGTCTTTTTCCTCAATATTTTGTGCCTAATACAAATTTAAGAAAAAAATTTTTGCCAAGAAAATCGCAGCACCGCAACTCCTCCTCTGCTCGACCGACCGCCGTTAATTTCCGTCAGAGGCGCTAGCAATCGAATTTCACCGCGAGAGAGAGAGAGAGAGAGACGCTCCGCAGCCAAGTCCCCGCCCCACAAAGCCTGACGGTAATTTTTTATTTTTGTGTGTTCCAGTACTAAGCGACCTGCGCGCGCCAGTGACGTTTCGTCCCGTCCAGTTGGCGAAAGTGCCTCGTGTATTCCCCGTGAATGCCCGTGTCGTCTGCATCGAGGCTCGAAGTGACAGCTCGTTCCCCGCCGCCTTGTTGACATTAGCGTGAAAGAAAAAAAAACAAAACAAAAAAAAAACACGACGACGAGTCCTCGGCGTCGCGCTTTCTCGCGTAGTTCCGCGTGCGTCGATCGCGTCCGATGATCCTCCGACGCGCTCTCCGCAGCAGCAACCGGAAATAATTCGCTGATTGCCTGTATACGCGAAGCTTGTAACGGGGAGCAAGAGGAAAGGGAAAAAGAGAAAAGCGCAGGAAAAGAAAAAACAAAGTAAGATTGTTGCAATTGGTGTTGCGTGATTTCCGGTCGACGGTGCATGTCGTTTATATATATATATATATGAACGAGGAACAAAAGTGTGATCTATTAGATATTGCGATACAAATATATTCGTAATATTGTAAAGCGAATCCTTATATCTTGACACGTATCCGCTCGGGAGATCGCGCGCGCCAGAGAGAGAGAGAGAGAGAGAGAGAGAGAGAAGTGACCGCTCTTAAGCGCGCAAAAGAGTAGGGATAAAAACCGTGAGAATAAGTCACGATCGTACTACGCGTCCGATCTCGTAGTACTCGAGACACGACGTAAATTGAGACCCGCGCGCGCGCGCGCGCGAGAGAGAGAGAGAGAGAGAGAGAGAGAGAGAGGCGTTTATTCCGTACTCTGAAACCAAAGTTCCCAAAGATTACCGTGCTACAGAGAGAGAGAGAGAGAGAGAGAGAGAGTAAGAGTAAGAATAAGAGATCCTGAGAGCTAGCCCATACATGCATCGAACGTTAATTTTTCATATTGAATTATCGATAACGCACTCTCGCCCTACCGGAAATACACGCGCCCTTCACAAATTTACCCATATTGCTCGGATACTTCACCCGTAGAGACACGTTGCGAAAAAAGTCTCGTCCTTCTCTAACGTCAATCTCGACAATTCTCGACTGTTGCGACTGTATATAACGTTGCGTTATTCTTCAGAGCGGTAAAATAGACTTGCCGGAAGCGGTTGAGGCTCTCCTTTTTTTTTCTTTTTTTCTTTCTTTTTTGTCTTTTACGATCCGAGAGTCCTCGACGTGTGATCCTCGCTCTTATTCTCCCTTCTCGCGCGACCCACTGGGCGCATGTATACATTACATTGTAATCGGAGCTTCGCGGGCTGTGTAAACGAGTTGCCGCATTTTTAAGAGAGCGTAGCTCAATTGACTTTGTCCCATATATATAAATTCCAATGCTATCACTACTGTACGTATAACGTAAGAATAATTATGAATATTTACAACGCGAAACGATAACGCGGTTACGTGGTAACATGTTTTTTTTATTTTTCGAAACTTCTTGACAATGAGGATTTGTTCAATGATATTTCTTCCATTCCTCTCTCTCTCTCTCTCTCGCCCCCTGGTGTAACGAGCACAATTTTGCTGTATTCGGAGGATCGATTCCTTCGCAAAGCGGCCGGCTCTCGTTCGACCTATAATTAGAGGGACGCTCGCATCCACCCACCCTCCCCTCTCCTATTCCCCCTTTATCTCTTGCATCTAGCTCTCCGCGCTAATGCCTTTCCTCTCGAAATATCCTTGCCCTTATCATCGCTTCCGCTTTCCTTCACGCATATACTTCCGGCTTTTTGTGTTCTTTTTTTTTAAATGAAATTTACGGAAAGTTCTGGTGGGATTTTGCGATCTCTGAATTTCCTCCTCACCCCGCGTGTGCAACCGCGCGCGCACGTGTCGTTCGTCGCACACCGAGGCACCGACCAGATGGTACTTCCGTGTGTGTGTGTGTGTGTCCGGGTTAATCGATAAAGGAGGCCCGCCTTCCTCACCCTTGCCGCCCACACCCCTTACCCACCACACGACGTTTCTCATAGCTCCCCCACCCTCGTGCGCGCGCGGGTGGGGTTGCGAATGTGTGTTTGGGCTCGGACGGACCATTTCGAGTGGGTGACCCTCCCCCACCACCGCTCTCCTAGACTCTGTGCGCGAAATGGAAATAACTCGTGTTTGTGTGTACAACTAGCGGTCAGTTTTATTAATTTGCATTCGAATTTATAATAATTAGGAATAATAATAATTTGTTAATGAAATTCGATAATTTTCGATAGTCCAGTGCGATTATTTTTTCGATCGAAATAATAAGACAAGGCTCTAGCCCTTTTGTCCTCTCTCTTTCTCTCAACCCTTGTATAAATTATAATTATTCTTATTTTTTTATTGCCCACAATTGCGTATTATTTTTTATTGCTATCGATATCTTGATTTGCGCAGTGAAAGTTACTTAATAGCTCAAATTGCGCAATTATAACGTTATTAAAATATCTTGAATTGCGCACAACTGGGGGAAAAAAAAAAATAAGTTGGGTACACACGCGAGAACGTGACACCTGTTAGCAATTGCATGTATCGACACGGAAAACCCTTTTTCTCTTAAGACGATATAGGTTGTGTGTATATTATATATATATATATATATATATTAAACGGCGAGTGCTTGCAACTTTGAGCAAAGTGGACGGGAAATCAATGCTTCGACGCTTGCCGACGATAGTCTGCCACTCTGCATTCACACGTGTATATACGTATGCGCATCATAGCGCTTGTGCTTTTTGCTATATGCTCTATAGTATTCATTAGCGATTTTTCGTAAAAGCCGCTTCTGGGTGAGTGAAACGCACGTGTGTGTGTGTGTGTGTGTGTGTGTGTGTGTGTGTGTGTGTGTGTGTGTGTGTGTGTGTGTGTGTGTGTGTGTGTATGTGTGTGTCTAAGTAGGCGACGGTATTCCGCGAATATAGCGATCAATCGGCTTTCAAATGTATTTTTCATGCGGCATACAGCCGTAGAAACTATACCGGTGCTATATTCGTGTCAATTGCCGCGTGTTTCCCATCTTATTTTTAGTTTTTTTTTTCTGCAACATGCAATACACTCCATTGACATTATGTTTGTGAAATTATCTTTTACCTTATCTTTTCCAGTCTTACGAAAATTCCAAATTATCTTTTACCTTATCTTTTCCAGTCTTACGAAAATTCCAAATCAATTCTCAAGGATAATATTAATATATGAAAGCTAGTAATATTAAAAGCAACGAGAACAATTATTATTGTGATGATAAATGCATTGGCAATATAACCCAAACAAACCCAAACAATGGATAGTAGTACTGTTATCCTTAATGCCCATATTGCTGTGGTGTATTCTTATTTTTTTCTTGCGCAATAGACATAGAACGGCAATGATAATTCTTACGAAATAAATTGTCACGAAAAAATAGAGATTATTCTTAGGGGAAAGTAAATCTTCAATGTTTCGTGAATTTTGTTCTCTCCTTCATTGGTTGTACTTAATTATGCTCGCTTTTGCCCGCAGATGAATCTTCGATGTTCGATCGAGCGTTTGAAGCTCACTGATCGCGCCGTGGCCTCTTGACTACTCGTGCGAATCGCATCACGGACATTTAATTCGCGATCATCACCGAGTCGTGGACCCGTCTGTCATCGGTGAACAAAAAAAAAAACAGTGTGTCTTCCGTGAGCAAAAAACAAAAAAAAACCCCAAACAAAACAAGGGTCGCGCTTTCGTGAGATTGTATGCGCGCCGAAAAAGGAAAGAACGATATTGACGAAGTGTAGAAGTGGCAAGGGGGGGGGGGGGGGGGGGGCGGAGGAAGAAAAGAAGCCCAGATTACGGCCAGAGACGAAAGGATTTCGGCATGATCGGTGGTGAGAGCGGTGGTTCGTTAGTAATACCGGGAGGCGGGGAGGTATGGAAGCTGCTGCTGAAGAGGCGAGGCCGGCTCATCAGCGGCACCACAAGCTCGTTGGCATACCGGCGCAAGGAATACCCGGACTAGACGTCGTACGTGCTCTTCATCAGGTGCGCATTCCCTTTTTATTCTTCGTTATAAACCCAAATGTACGAATTGTTTGTCGATTTGTTTAATTTTGAACGGAAAAAGTGAATTTTCCGTGTTAATAAAATAGAGAGAGAGAGAGAGAGATGTTGATATGTAAAATGATTTATTATTTCAGACGGTAATATCGCTGAGATCGGCGTTGGACTCGTCGCGCGAGGAGTTGCGTCGTCTTCGCGAGGTTGTCGCTGACAACGAAGGTGAGAGTTACGCGAATCTCGTGGAGCGTTTGTCACTGGAGAATCACGTATTGCGTCGTCGTATTCTGGACGAGGGAGGAGGAGGAGGAGGTGGAGCAAGAGGAAGTGGTGAGATCATCCCGAACAGCGACGTGAGCGAGACGGAATCATCGTACCCACGTGATAATGCAACCGCGAGAAATAACGCGACGTATAATCACCTGTTGGCCATCGAAGACGTGCAACAACAACAACAACAAACTCGCGGGAGTGAACCTCGTATTGGCCTAACTCGAGGACGCAAGGAAGAGTAAGTTTCTTCGGCTCGAAGCTAGCTTTTTTTTGTGTGTGTGTGTGTGTGTGTGTGTGTGTGTTCTATGGAATTATCCCGCGGTATTTGCGTTTGGGTTTGTTCGGGTATATTTTTCGATTTTTGTTTGGGTTTATTCGAAATACAAAACCGACCGAAAATTTATCTTTTTGGCTTTATTAAAAAGCGGCAAGAGAATGTTTTTTTTTTCGCAAGCTTCCGGTTACGAGAATCGCTCCAAAGTTTTTTTTAGTTTTCTAAGATTTCTGCGATCTTAATCAGCGAAGAAAAAAAAAACAACCCGTACAACCCTTGAAACAAGAAAAAAAAAGTCGTGTTTCTTTTCAACGAAGCGAACTGCATTTCGAACCCAAAAAAAAAAACAAACCCAAACAAGAAAAAAAAAAGTCGAGTTTCTTTTCAACGAAGCAAGCATTTCCGGCTTCGGGCACACCAAAGCGCGACAATTGAAACGATAGAGGGTAAGAGAGAGGCGCGCGGGGTAGCTCTCTATAAATACTACGCTCGACGCATCATTCCCACCTCGCCTTCCCTTTTTTTCTTAATTGTACCAACGTGCGAGAGAGAGAGAGAGAGAGAGAGTTTTATGCCCATAATTAGTGCAATACAGGCTCGAAATTGTTGCGCAGTTTGCGAGTGCGTACGTCGTCGAGGATCGCGATGGCTGACGCGAGATGTAAGAAGACGAAGGAGGCGTCTTCGAGCAGCGCCTTGGCAGAATCAAACGATCATACGTCATCGTCATCGTCCTCTTCCTCGTCGTCGTCGTCGTCGTCATCGACACCGTCGCCGCCGCGTGACGCAGCGGCACGGACGTCGGAGCCAGCGGTGTCAAAAGGATCGCGTATTGGTGCGCAATCGAACGATGATGAGTGCGAGATTGTCGTTGACGAAGAGGAGGAAGTATTTTTATCGCCGGCAGATAGTACTCGCGTGGCGGCGAGCAACGAAAATCGTGAAGTACTTCTCGAAGTGCCTGAGAGAGAGGCCGAGGACGCGAGTGTTCGAAGTGTCTCGGACGGCGATTGTTCGGTATTCAGTGACAATCCCGACTGTACGAATCAAAATCGACAACAGGACAAGTCGTCAACGTTAGCCGAGGAGGGCATAAACAATAAAACGGTCGAGTCGGAAAACGAGTCCGAGGAGCTCGACGACATCGAGCTGATATTCACGACCGACGAGACTTGCCGTGATTTGGGACTCGCCGAAGATTTAGTCTCGATAACGGAGAACGAGACCTGGCGCAACAACGCTGGCCAAACACTCGCGAAGTACTCCAAAGCGAGCGAGCTCACGGACGAGGCGGCCATTTGCAATGGCGAGAAGACGAGCAGCTCGGTCGAGGAAGCCGCCTCGTCACAGAGCTCGAGCATCGATCGGGAAGAGAGCGTCGATCGTTTCGACGAGAGCTCAAGCACCAGGCTCAACAAAATGTGGTCACAGTGCTCGGTCTTAGTTGAAACGGATATCAGCAAGTGCGGCGTCGTCGAGGAAAATGAACACTTGGCGCGACACGCCGCGAGGAGGAACACCCTGGCAGCACCTCCGACAGCTTACAGGTTAATTTGCAACGTTGGAACGCAACGAAAATTCACTTTTACTCGATCAATATTTAACTTCAATCGTTAATTAATTGCTCGTAAATTATATATTTTTTTTCGTAACTTTTAGTCTACGACTGTCACTCGAACGGTTTTTTAAATGAGCAAGTTATACAAGCTCCGAAGTTGCAATGAAATATTTTGGTCGATGAAAAATGAAAAAAAACACATGCTCGTTGCGTTTCAACTATCCAAAATTCCTTCTACGAAGTCTTTTTTGTTCATCGCGTACCTTTTTCACAATGATTCGATAATTCCTGCACAACGGAATAATTGAAACACCGTTTTTTTAAAGGAGGTTGAAGCGGTCCAGTTGAGTTTAATGACAGTTTATGAGTTCTTTTTCCAATTAACGTTAAAAAAAATGCATACGAGGTGTAGATTTATTTATTTTTTAATTATTATTCTTATTTTATTTTTGCATTTTATATTTGTATTTTTATACCTCTATTGTGTGGAAAAGACAAACTGTTATGTTACTATCAACTTGAAAGAGTATAACATTATTGATTATTATTATAAAAGAGTTGCAATCTTTTATTTGATTGAAAAAATTAAAAATATTCAAGATATTAAAAGATTAAGAATATTAGAAAGATTCGAAGTCTTTTATCAAACCTTGATGGTTCAATATCAAATATATATGGTTTTCCATAGGCAAGATGGATTTTTTTTTTTTGTAAATGTTTACAAAGGTTTACTTCAATCCGTAATTATTTTTTGGCTATTTAGCAGCAAAATAAACCAAACTTTTTTTTTATCTCGGGTGTTTCTTTGTGAAAAAAAATCAAAAACACCCATATATATATCTTGGATTGTGGGTAACGCTTCAACTTCCTCAAAGCCATTTAAAAAGTGAAGCGACACGCTCGGCGACCCGCACGTGTCGGCGAGAGAGCCCCGTTGATTGTAACCGCGTTACAATTGATATTCCGTTACCGCGATCAGCAGGAGAGAGCGAGAGAGAGGGAGAGAGAGAGAGAGAGAGAGAGAGAGAGAGAAAGTTTCGTGCCCCGAATCATTATGTCCGCGCACCCACAGAGGCGGCTTATCGCCTCACCATGCACCACCCACGTACATAAAGCATCGAGGAACTACATATACCGAGTGTCCCCTTTTTAATTCGACCCACTCCTCGAAACCCCCAGAAATACTACATTACCTTTCCGAATAAAGTCAAATAAAATGAGTTTATTCCGTATCGTTAAAAAATATATTTTTGCATTCCTAAAACCATTGAACTCTGGCCCGAAATATATATTGGTATCGCCAGCGGTATCGAAGATAGCCGAGAGCGAGTCGATCGAGACGAGACACCCTGTAGACGTTTGTGTGAAGCAAGATGCACACGTGCGGGCGAGTGCGTTAACACGTACTCTCCCTATTCGCTTCCGTCGGCTCGCTCGCGTTCTCTTCGCTTGATATCGATTCGATGCAGGTTATTCTTTCTCTATGTGCGAACGCGGATAACGCTTTTCTTCGACTGCACACTAACGTCGAGATCCTCGTAGAAAAGAATACAGGTTTTTTTTTTGGTTTGTTAAAAGATATTTTTATACGCAGGATCTTGTGATTACAGCGAAAATTTTAATAAAAATTAAAAACAATAACTAAAATTTCATATAAAAATAAACAGAGAAATAAACATTCGTATTCTTCCCTAGTGTGATTTTGTTTCCAGCGTTTCATGACTTCTGACTTGATTATTTTTTTTTTTACTTTCGCAGACCAATCATACACCGAGAAGCACTGGCGGCCGGTCGCCGAAAAAGCTCGGCCCCGCTGCGTCCCGTGATGGACCGCAGCTGCGGGGCCCGTCGCGAGTCCGGCGCTCAAACCGACATCTCAGCATTGCCCGCCCAATGGCGTTCCGAGAGTTATCTCGCGCACAAAGTTGCTCACACGTTTACGACGTTGCCGAGTAAATTTGCCCTGCCGGCCGGTGTCGCCGGACGACTGAGGCTCTCGGACAAGACACGCGAGGCGCGGAGGGTCATGCTCTCCGATATAAGCTTCACGAGCATGGTGCCCGAGTTGTCGAGGAGCGCCGATCATCTATGCCAGGATCCCCACTCCCAGGTGAGCTCGGTAATTCTCCTCTCGTTTGTTTTGCTCACTTCCTTTGCGGTCAATCGGAATGAAAACATCAGCAAGCCTGGGAAAATCGATCGCTGAATGTTTATTTATAGCTCTTCTTTTTCATTCTACCGCTCAGCGCGTCTCATCACTTTTCCACGCCATTTAATTCGTTCGTGCTATTTCCGCGCAGAGAAGAAAAATTATGTCGATTACGCGATGAGTTACGTCGAGAATGTCTCGCGCGCGCGCGCGTGTCGTAGAAAAAACAATTCGCGTCAGCGTCAATAAATTATTCCTCCACAGACGGCTAATTGCTGCCTTTTTTTTTTCTCGTCGTTCTCCCTCAATTGTTCCCCGTCGCTTTTTTTTTTCTTTTCAATAGCCTCGCTCTTGCATCATCGCAGCTGCGAACGCGTGTCTCTTGTTTCTCATTCTTCGATAACGCTCGCACGTATCTTTATATTTACGGCAGAATTGCTTCAATTCCCGGAGCGCCTGCGGCGGCGGCGGCGGCGGCGGCAGCGGCGGAGGAGGAGGAGTGGGCGGTCTACGTACACCGGAAGTGAACCGTCGAGAGTCACTCGGCTCACCGGCCGGTGGTTATTGGCCAAACACGCGTTGCAATCCAGCGGCGAGCACGGGCTTGCCGAGCCCATGCGAGTGTCGCCTATCCACGGATCTCTACTCGTCGAGATATCGGGGCTCGCTTACCTCGATACCCTCGCCAAATCTCGAAGTAGTAGGCGGACCATCGAGGCGACACTCTTGGCGAGCCAATGCCGCCTCGTTCGACACTTGGCGAGTACCGAACGCGAGCTCGACACCCTCGAGGCCAACTTGGTCCTCGATGCCGTCCTCGCCCACCCACGTTAATCCACCCTCGTCGAACGCCTCGTCGACGAACTCGAGAAATTCGAAAAATCCACCCAAGCGAACGCGCTCCAAAGTCACTTTTCAAGGTGTGTGTGCCATTATCGTGGCTGGTTTTTCTTTTCTTTCATTTTTCATATTTTCCTCGTGGACCTTCAACACGTCTAAGTCGTCGAGATATTTCTTTGAAATTTTCATTCACACTCGTCGCAGAATGCCCGATGACACGCGGAAGTTTGCCGAACTTACGATCGGATCCTGTGACCGGTGATAACAGCGGCGACTCGACGGAATCTCTGATCGACGAGGCCGAGGATTATCTACGTCGTAGCATCGACTCGATGCTTACGATCTCGAGCACGGATTACTGGAGCCGACAAACGACGGTGAGGCGTCGACGCACGAGGCGACACTCCGAGCCTGATCTCTTTCGCGAATGGAATCCGCCCCAGGACGCTAGGCCCTATTTGCCAAAGGTACAGTCGCGAGATAAATATAGATGAAGGTGGGGCACAGTGTGTCTGATTAGAACAAAAAAACAAAGGTCATAACCGATAGACCTTTGGACGTGCAATAAAGCTACCATATTTTTTGTAAAAACGTATATTCGGACACCACAATTTGTTATTTCGCGATCAGAGCTATCTCAACATCGCGCCTATATTTTTTTTTTCTCCAGATACCGCGCGACCTCAAGCTCGACCATCTCGTGAAAGTGATATCGCCGGAGGGAAGGGTGCTACAGGGTCGCGTGAGATACGTGGGTCCTGTGCCCGGCCGAGAAGAGGTACACGTTGGCGTTGAACTTCCCACGGATAGCGGATGTTCCGACGGTACTTTTCACGGACGAAGATTCTTCGACTGGTGAGTTTTGGGATTTTATCAGTCAATTCTTGACTATTCTCCAATTCAATGTAATATTCTTTTCCTTCGTTATCTCATCCTACGCACAATTAAAACGATTGATCGATGAATCCATCTCTTCCTCAACTTCACGAATTATTGTGTTTGGGTTTGTTTAATGTTATTATTAATTGTATATTATTAAAATTATGATTATCATAATTGTTATAATTAACATGATTATTTCGATGTTTCGTCGATTAAGCGAGCCGGAACGTGCGATATTCGTACCGTTCAAGAAAGTCGTGCTCGCCTGGTGCACCACCTGACCCGAGCCCCCGACCATCGGTTCCGATGTCTCGACTTCAGCGCTCTCAACACCGAGAATATTGTTGTCCCAATATACGATGTAAGTTGATCGCTACCAAGGTATTGCTTATATATATATATATTGGAGTTTGCATCGTCGAAAGGCGATAAAAAAAAATCATTTTTGTCGATTGCCAAACGTTTTTTTCTTTTCACAAGTTTTAATCTACGAAAATTATTCGTACTGTCTTTAGGATTCCTATCAGTCTCTTGCAACGTAAATCTGCAAACAAAATATTTTCGATGAAAATAAAAATAGAGATTATAAAGAAAAAAGAAAAAATTTTAAAGAATTTTAGTTGTATCGCAACGATGCGATTTTTCAGCACTAATATATAAATATATGTATATATGCTACTTATATTACGGAGCTACGTATATATATGTATATGTATATTACACTAAAAACTTTACAACTAAAGTTAGAAAAGTGCGTAGAGAAGAAAAAAAATGTAGAAAAAAGAAATCTCGCGTGTGCCACACGCGAATTATTCGCGGTCAATTTTTCCCTCGTCTCATAGGATTTTCGATCGTTACTCGTGCACGCGAGCACACACACACAAACGTGGAGTGAGAACGATACCTGTCGACTGTTGATGATAATCAAAAAAGTATGCGCAAAAAAAAAAACCCGCGCGTGCTACTTTATCGCCAATAAGACGCGTTTATTGTTTATCGCGAGAGGCTCATCTATATAAGCGAATAATTACGAATAAGATAGGCAAGGCTGAAATGAGGGGGAAAAAAAAACATAGCTAAAAAGACTCGCGCGCGAGGCTAGGACGGAGGTTGATTGGCTGTGAGAGTGACGTAAGAAGGTATGAAAAGAAAAAAAAAATACAAAAAACTTGGACGCAAGAGCGATCGATTTTTGCGGTCTCTGTAGTCGCTTCGCGCTAAATTATCGCTGCTCCTCTTTTCCCGAAAACATATATATATCTCTCTTTCTTTCTCTTCCTCTCGCCTCAAATTAGATCACATTTGAGGAGAATAAAATGCATAGGAAAAAAACGTAAAAATTGAAGAAAAAAAAAGAATATTGCGCTTTTTCGCCGAGTTCTCAGTTTCTGAATTTAAACTTCGAGTAACTTCGTTAGAGAAAAATGTATTTAATTTAAGACAATGAAAAAAAAAAAGTGTATATGCATTACATTATTATAGATATTAATATAATAATAATTATATATAATTTTATGTTATGTGGATTATTATAAAATATACCATATATATAGCTATTATAGATAATTATTATTATATTAATATATATATCTATGCGCTGAAACAACGTACATGAGAAGACGGTCATCGACACGCGTGTAGAAATCAATAATCATGATTATAGCGGCGTTCGTTACACGCAAGTTCAGTACAAGAAAAGAATAAAATACCTTCGACATATAAGCGTTGGCGATTATAGTTCTCCAACTTTTCATTTTTCATTCAAGTACAAGAATTACCTTTCTTATCTCGTTCGGTGGAAAATACTGTTGTTAAAACAATTAATTAAGATATTAATTAAGAATCCTTTTTCTTTTCCTTTTTATTCCTCTTTTCGCGCATTGACGCGACCGTTTCGAGAGAGAGAGAGAGAGAGAGAGAGAGAGAGAATGGAAGAAAGAGGAAGAGAGTGTCGCAAGACGATCTATACTCTATAATTATTATTCAATGTGAGCCAGCTTCAAGAAATGAGAAAGCGAAAAACAAAAGAATTCTCCGTTCTATCGCAACTCCAAAAAAATGTTCACTCATATATATATATATATATATATATATATATATATATATATATATATATATATATATATATATATATATATATATATATATATATATATATATATGTAAGTGTAAATGTGTATATGTACCTGTATCACGTCGCTATGGATCGGAGACCTCCGACCATTTGGTTATTCGCGAGAACACACCCCCGTACCGATTCGGGCCCCGAGTCTCGCGTAATTATATTTTTACTGTACTTACGGAGAGAAAAAAAAACGAGCGTCCGCGCGTATCAGCCAGTCGCAGAAGATAAAAATGTTACGGAAGAAAAGAAAAAGAATGAGGAACTTTTATGTGGCGGATTGTGATCGAGGGGAAATTAAAAGATTCCGGAAATCGAGTGCGATTAAAGATTTAAGACAAAATCTACATGCATATATTATATTGTACAAAAATAAGAGCGAGAGGATCACGCGCCGAATCGAACGATGCTCCCATGTGCGTATTGCGAGGGTGTATTACGAAAAAAATTCCTTTCCTTATTTATTCCAAACCGGATTCCCATGCTCTCAATATACATATTGATATGAAGATTTACCAAAAAGCTTTTCAAAGCCCAAAAGTTCAGTTCAATTGATATTAAAAAATGCCTCGGAGAGCTCGAATTTACTTTCACGTGGTTTTTTTTTACTTTTAACTATTTTTTGACGAGAAGTGATATTTTTTTTTGGATTCACCCTCTAAAACGTATACGCATACATGTACATAGGGCACCCGTGTTGTACATAAAAGAAAAATCCACATATATATACGCGGGCATGGCTCGGTGAAAAAGTGGACTCGATTGTGTGTGCGTTGATTTCGCATTGTACGCTACATATTCTATGGATTCGAATATTTCGAATTTCTAAGTGTTTCTATGTCTCACGTAGTTAGAAGAAATAAAGTTTTGTCGGCTCGTCGCCGTGGAAAGGTAGAAAACAATTTAAGACAGAGAGGGGGGAGGGAGAGAGAGATGAAAGATAAAAGATAAAACGCTACCGGTGTTTCAATATACATATATATATATATTTAATTATATTACTAGTAGACATAGGATGATCGACGACGAGACAGACACACACACACAGGTTCGGTGCGCCGCTATTTATTGTATCTCAACTATCGGGTGGGTACGACCAGACAATATGTACCGGAGAAATAAACTATTAATACTGTAAAAAAAAAAAGAAACACTCAACCGCCGTGTGTTCCATCGCTCGTTCCGCGCTTTAATTATAAAACCGTGGCGATCGAAAATTTTCTTTTTCTTTTTCTTTTTTAGTCAAGTAGTGCGTATTCTTCGGAGATCTTGTCGAGCGGGACGGGGGGGGGGGGGGGGGGCTGATGCTTGGCTAAATGAGCGCGCACAGCTGCGCGTCCCGAGTACGTAGTGACACATTTGTAACGAATTCGCGTCGATACGACGGATCAATGAAGACGAGCCGGAAAATCGGCGTACCAGCTGTAAGCCCCGTGGTCACCGCTGTGAGCCCCAAAGTCCACGTAATCCAAAATTTGCGAATCCGAACGGGCGATTCCTCCACCTGACTGACGATGATCACGCGGATCATCCTGACGTAGTCCCGAGACCAAAGCGGGAATATAATTTTCCGCTTGTCTCGGATATCTCGGAGCTAATTGCGGCATCATTGGATTCACCTCGATCACGTCTATCTCGTCGAACGGTATAGCGATGTATCGGGAAGCCCCGGTCACCAGAGAGCCACCCAGGAATATTAGACCGGTGACGAGATTCTGCAAACAAATTTCAATAATCTCAATCGCGAATACATTTCCATCCTCTTGACGAAACGCAAAAAAAAAAAAAAAAAAAAGAAATGCACATAGGAAAAATAAACACACGACAGTTGTCAAGCAAAATACGTTTTTTTTTTAATACTAAAATACAATGAAAAAAAAATATATGGGTCTACATTGTGCGTGGGCGGTCGGCCGATATCTCGAAGAAAAAAACGAAACCGTGCGCTCTCTTTCTTTCTCGCGCTCTGATCAATTACCGTAAACTTCATGACGCCGTTGCGATCCGTCAGATTGACAAAAATGTCGGAGTGAACTAACGTCTTCGCGGCCGAAGCAACGAGATTTTATACACATCTCATAGCTTGGCGTGTCGCGCAGCTTTCACCATCGTCAAAAGATCGATCGCGCGGCGGCTGAATGATCAATTTCCCCACCTCGCGGTAATAATATTTACGCGAGAAAAGGCTCGCGCGGAGTACGATGAAGATAATAATAATAATAATAATAATAATAATAATAGGCGCGATGAGGCTCGCTTTGCGGCCGCAGACTAAAGGCGAGAACAAAAAAAAAGTGAAAATAAAAAAGATAATGTTTGCAAATGGACGAGATATCCGTTATTTGCGAATCGCGCGCTTTTCTCGCAAAAAAAAAAAATTAACAACGTTATTTCCGGGTTCGCCGGCGAACACGGCGAGAAGTTTCGAGTTATTACTTCGCGTTTATCTTCTCTATCTCTCTTTTCTGACAATGTCCACAGCAGCTTGTCTGCATGTATATCTACTCTTGGAGTTAAAAAAAAAAACTATCATAACGTATCACAGGCCGGTTACCCATTGCCCGTTGTACTTTCGTTCACATTGTTACATTCGGCAGAGCCGAACCGTGTCCTCTTGGGCTAACTAACGAACGACGTTCCCTCTTTACAACGTGACACACACACACACACACACACACACGAGTCAGTGTTCTTTTTTTTTCTTTGCAAACGAATGCGCAACCGTTTCTCCCCGTCATACTGCGCGCACATTTAATATTTTCGTGCCATCGATAATTGTTACAGCTAAACGTAAAATATAATCGTTGTACTCGAACATTTGTAAGTTAGAATTGAGCCGTGAACGATGAGAAAACTCGAAGTAAAATAAGAAAAAAAAAAAACCAGTCTCGGAGAAAAATAATCTATACGTATATGGATAATACAATGCAAATACGTTTCTAAAGTATTCTCATACGTAGACTCCAGCACGAATTGACATCCGAAAGATTCACTTCTGGCGCTTTACAAACTAAGCGTAGCGTAACGATCGTAAACTTTCTCGACAAACCGCGAGAAACCTTCTCTTCGTTTTTCCCCTTGTCTTCTCCCCCCTGTATCCGCAAAAAGAATAAGAGTAACGAAAAAAAAAATAACTAAATGGCAATGGGATGACTTTGTCGAAGGGAGAAAAGGCGCGCGAGCACGCGGAAGCGCATTTTTTGTCTTACGACTATCGTCGCGATCCTCGTCGCAAAAGGCCCCGTGGTTATCCTGTGTCATTAGTGGCTACGCGACATGGCACTTTTTTTTTTCATCTCGCGTAGTACTCTTTTCTCTCAGCGAGTTGGCGCGTATACTTACGTTTATAAATTCAACGAAATTTTTCGACGTGCACGCAGGAACGAGGAAACGTGGCGAAAAATCGTACAGCTAGATTTATAGCTGAACGACGATTAACAATATAAATGAGCGTACGAGTGTCGCGGAAACGCGAAGAGGCAATTTTATCGCGTCTCGCGATCGCAACAAACCACTGTTTGTCCAGCAAACATTCGGAAGAACTTGAAAAAAAAATTGGGACGAATCGATGGATTCCCCTATAAACATACGACCCTGCTCATCGCTTTCTTTTTTTTTTTTTGATTATGTTTTCATTCGTGTGTGATACGGAAGGATCGCGATACCCGGCGCGGTTTAGCCGAGCGTGTAGTCGTTTGACTCGTGAGATTCGTCGCTCTCGTAACCGTCCGAGGTCGTGGATTCGCGTTTCACCGAATTTCCATTTTCCTTCGTGGCAACGTCAACGCCGTCGCCGTTCTTCGGATATTCGGATTTCTCGTTCTCGATGAAGCGCCGAGTCGTTTGTTTCACGGGCGTAACGAGGTCGATCTCCTCGACCATTGCTCCGGTCGATTTCTGCGAGCACAGAGCGAGACGGGAGAGCAAAAAAAAAACGGTTAGTTTGGATTTTTTCGGTAATATATCGTTTGAGAAAAAGAAAACAACAACAAAAACGTACTCGTGGCGTCGTTAAATCAATTTCCTCCAGCACTGCGGCACTCTGGGCTGTTTTTCGCATGCTCGGAGGTGTTGCAGGTTTTTTCGGGCTCAACGGCGAAGCAAGCGGAGGTGGTGGCGATCTCACGGGTGTGGGGCTCGTCGCGTTGCTGCGACGCGACAGAGAAAGCGTCGAGCTTGCCGCGGACCATGCGCCCTCCTCGGCCTCGGCGAAATTCTCCGCGACCATTTGCTTCCCTATATTTATATCCTTTTTTTTTCGGCACAGATGTAAGATCGCGATTTTGTTAATGGATTGAAAAAAAAATGCAATCGTTCTTCAAATAACGGATTAATTGAAATAAAGTAATTTTAAATGTAATAATTTTGCGAATAAATAATAAGGGCCTGATACCTGATTGTCGTTCTTGTCGTATAGATCGACACAGGGAATGGGCGAACCTTCGCGACGCGAACTACCGTGGCCGAGTGCTCGTTCCTTGTAACCGCGGACCTTGGCAATCAGTACTTTCCACTGTGCGACCCAGGTGAGATCGCTGAATCTCTCGATAGCCTCGGGACTCCATTCACCGTCGCTGAAACACGTCACACGTATTGTCGTTCAACCGGATCGTTACGTAAATATGATGTCGTCTTTTTAAATATCCTTCATATATAATACCAACAAGCGCAACGATGGAATTATTCTTAGCTCTAAATATTAATCGTGGAACAAACACGCCATCATTTTTTTGGGTTAATTGATCCTAATAAACAAAAAAAATCTTCGAGGGTATTCTCGCGGACGAGGAGTCTCCATTGAAATCGAATGACTCTCGTAATTGGATTTTCCTAATTGGAAGCTCGCGATCAACGAGTTATGAGAATGCCCTCATATAATTTCATTGTCTCGCGAGGTAAGAGAAGCACGATGTGGTTTCGAGGCTGCAGTTCCATTTATAAATTCCGCACAAACGTTGCAAGGTTTTTCCGCCTTAACGTAGCCAGAAAGATAGAGAGAGAAAGAGAGAGAGAGAGAGAGAGAGAGAGAGAGAGAGAGAGAGAGAGAGAGAGAGAGAGAGAGAGAGAGAGAGAGAGAGAGAGAGAAGGATTCGCTAGCGTTTCTCGAACGACTCCAACGCGTCAGTCGTGTCTCGTTTCTCGTCGTGAATTTTACCTAAGTTTACAAAAGCTCGCAAAGCGTCATCCAAAAGTTTGAGCTGTAGAAGACTCTGGATTTCGTTCGGAGAAAATTGAATTTCGTTTGGAGGAATAAATCAGACAGCACTAGGATTTTACACGATCCCGTGAATATCTCGTTAGAATCAAATTGGATCTTTCGACTCCCGCAGGAACAGACGACAGAGGCGAACACTCGAGTCAACAACCGCGCGCCCGAGCGCGCGTTCTCGATCAAAACAATTTCATTACTGTCCCCGCCCCTCGCGTGCGCCTCAACATAATTGTTCCCCCCGCGATCAACAAGAAAATTGGGACACGCCGCGACAAGCTTAATTTTATATTTAGCTGCGTCGGACGTACAAATGGGTCAGTGTCCATTGGTCGAGTCTTGCACGACGGTCGTGAAATTCTCATATCCAAGGTCTCTACGTAAGCGTCAGTGAACTTTTGCGACCGCACGCGAGCCTGGGAAGAGCTGGTGCTACAAAAAGCAAAAAAAAAAAAAAACAAAAAAAACCAACGAATATCCGTGATGGAACTTCTGGTGCCGACCGTCTCCGACATCGTTTTCAAGTACACCTGGCCAATCGAGAACTACAAGAAGACGATTGCCAAGAGTAGCCTCATCGACAGTGCGCCATTTCACGTAAATGTCAACGGGATTCGCAGCTCGTGGAACTTGTCGATACGATTTTGGAAGGGACCCGAGGGTTAGTGTAAGCCGGCGTATTAAAGTATTACTGGATGGGCATTTAAAAAATCGCCAAAAATTCTTGTAAAATTTGAGGAATTTTTTTTGATAGAATAATAATACATGAATTATTTTAGAATTTTTCACTAAATAATTTAGTCGTTATAAACATGTATCACGATTTTGCTCATCGAAATAATAATAATAATAATAATAATAATAATTGAAAACAGGCAAAAGAGTAAAGAATCCCGTGGTGCTGTGCCTCAACATGCTAAGCTGCACGGTCGACGAGATCGAGCAAGCGACAATACGCTTTCAATTCGCCATCTACAACACCGAGCTCGATCATTGGGAATATTGCCAAGTAAGCCGTACGATAATCGACTTGAAATCAAGCGACGACATTGTCTCGCTCGGCTACAGAGACTTGTCGATCGTCGATCGTCACTTGAAGAAAAAGAACGGCGAAGTTGCGGTAATGGTGAAGATACAAATAATTCAATGCGAGAGCGAGAAGCACAGTCTTGCTCAGGTACGGGGAAAAATATATATATATTTTTTTCTAATATATAAAAAATATCTTTTCGAGAATTGCTTTACTATCCTGCGGTTTTTTTTTTCTTTTCCTCTCCAGGACATGGCCAGACTCCTGAAACATCCGAAGGCCGCGGACACAAAATTGTTGTGCAGCGGAACGGAAATTCCCGTTCACGCTGGCGTAATAGCCGCCCGAAGCAACGTACTTGCGGACATGATAGCGCCCCTGGCGCAAAGAGACGCGGAAAGAAGACCGACGAGACTACAGATCGAGGCCGGGACGAGGAGCGAGACGACGACGGACTCGAAGGATAATGACAAGAGGGAGAACGGAATCTCGGACGTACGTTTGAAGCGAAGCGGAGGCGGCGCCGGCTCGACGATCAATCGACACACGAACGACTAATCCCCGTTGATGAATTTTCTAGCCTGCTCTAATCACAATCGAGCGCGTGAACAAATGCGAAACGAACATTCCAAAAAGAGCTGATTCGCTGACTCGAGGATGTATGGGAGTTTTATGAAAAAAAATGTCAATTGAACATTCGAGAACTTGAAATTTCGTGTATCTTTGCCGGTAAATCTCCCACGCATCCTTGATTCAAGCTTGCTGCTTGTGTGTGTGTGTTTGTTTTTTTTTGTAACGAGTACAATATATACGATATTTTTGTGAAAAAGCGGCCTATTTCCCGTCACTGTTAATACTGTCTGAGATTTATTCGGGTGAGTATCCTCCAGCACGAATTATTCAGACCTCCACTTCCGTTAACGCAAGAATTTCTATTTTCCCTCCACATTCCCCCTCAGATAAGCTACGAGTACGCACTCGAGCTGAAAGAAATTCCAATCGACGTTGCCCAAGAATTGTTGCGTTACGTGTACAGCGATCACGTGGCGAATCTGGACGCCCTTGCCAATCATCTCCTGTCGCTGGCCGAGAGATTCAACTTGCAAGGTAAAATTGTTTGTCATTTTTCGCGTTCCCGATAGCTCACCAAAAATTCGAGGGTTGGAGAAATGGAGAAATGATTTTTTTCTTTCGTCCACTATGCCCCCGTAGGACTGAAGGAAGCGTGCGAGAGAAATCTCATCGAGACTATAACACCGGACAACGTTGCCTCGTTGCTCATGATGTCCGAGGAATTCGGTTGCGATTCCCTGAAACGCGCGAGTCTCGTTTATTGCGAGGAACACGCGACGAGTATAAGCAAAAGTTTTGCTTGGAAAATAATGGAACAAGTGAATCCGGAATTGTTCAACGAAGCGTGCGAGGGCGGCACGGGCTCGCGCTCGAGTAACATCGACGACGGCGAATTGAGCAACTGACGTACGATCGTATTGAGAGAAAAATGATTGTCCTATGGCACTTATCCTTCCGACTTACCGAGGCTTCACATTGGCGAGCGCGCATTCGATCGCCTGAAGACGCAGACTGAGAAAATCGGTGCGCAATTCCAGCACGTACTCGATCGAGACGACCTCGTGATCACCGTAATCGAGGAAGTAGACTTCGCACTCGCCCTCTCGAAGGGGCGTAGTTACTTCCGCGCGATACCATTTGCCGTCGAAGAGAAATTTTGCTGCGACTGTCTGTCCGACGGTCACCTGCAAAGGAGAGAAAAAAAGAGAGAGTGAGATTGACTCTGTACGCTTTGGATAAATGTTCAAGTCTTGGATTCTATTATTATTATTACACTTTTGAGAGCGTGTAGCTCGCGATTCTCCTCGTTCTCGTAATAAGCCGTCATCTCGGCGACCAATTGATCGAGGCACAGAGTCCCCGAACCGGCTACTTGGACCCAAAATTGGCTCGGATTTTCCACAGCGCTCACGTAAACTTCCATCGTGCCGTCTGTAGAATTGACCAAATTTTACAATCGCGCGTCTCCCGTGCTTTAACGCTTTATATTTTATTGTTCGGAAAAAAAAGGCTTCACCATTGAGAGTTTGATCGTCGAGTGGTTGGGTCAACAGGGGAATATCAGCTTGAGGATTGACAGCGGCGATCCTCGGCGAGACTTTGCCACGTGACGAACGCGACGATTCACTGGCAACCAATTTCTCCAGAGTCTCCGTGTACTCGTGTACCTTGTCCTCGATTTGCGACAACGCGGTTGCTATCTGCTCGGCTGTTCCTTTTATTATCACGCGTCTCTTGGAGTCTGCAATGTCGAGAGGTACGCGATGAGCAATGGAGAAGCGAGAAAAAAAAAACGGCGGTTGAGACTTTAATTAATCGATGAAAAGAGAAATATCCAGGCGTGTATTGAATTAACGTACTTGGATCGCGAGACCAAGACTTCTCGATGATGACCTTTGCACCGCTGGACGACTGTATTCGATTGATAGTTTCGCCCACTCTTCCGATGATCACGGGGCAAACTCTCTGCGGCACTTGCGTCTCGTACGTCTCTATGAGCGGCTGACTAGACAGTACGTTCTTTATCATCGCCTCGGCCATTCTCAGGCCTTCCGAGTTTCCTCTGACGTGACATACTCTGTCCGTCGCCTCGGGATTGTCGTCTTCGAATTTTATACGCGTACCGGTCGTGTTCTCTATGCTCTTTATCATGCAGCCTCCTCTGCCTATCAACACGGGAACAAATTCTCTGGCCACTGGAATTTCCAGATGAAGAAAACCCATGGAACGCGTACCGCGCGCTCCTCTGTCCCTTTTGGCCTTTTCCTTGTCCTGAAACACGCGCAAGGATGGATTCAAAGATGATGAGTAGAATTTACATAATCATCACACAGTCGAGCAGAGAATTGTGAAATTTTCCAAAAACTTGCTCTTTTATACAAATTAGCAGCGCCAAAGATCTAAAACATTCAGGCGGATTTCTTTTACCATGCTTTTTCCCATCTGGGAGTAAAACAACGTTCCCTAGGAACGCACGATGTTGAAGTTTGCATTATTGGAGTACAAGGAAAGTTTTATTTTTGCTGATTTAGAGTACGAAAAACACTCTTAGAGTTTATTTTTATCTTCATTAGAAATCTGTGACCTGAATCTATCAAAAATGAATATATAATCCTAACTGATATTATAAATCTGACTTTCTGTCTGTCACTCAATCACGCCAAAACGGCTTGATCGATTTCAATGAAATTTTTTTTGTCTTTTTCTTGTTTTACTATTCGCCTCCTTCACTCTTTCCTTCACCTTCCACCTTACCCAATTTCTTACACCACTCCTCTATTTTCCGAAAATACTCGCATATTCCTCTTTGGATCTTTCCCCTCAATATATTTATAATTTCTTCCTTTATCTCCGGCGTATCTATTCCACGCACCCATTTGTCCACGCTCTTTTTTGCCTTCTCGGATACTCGTTCCCATCCCTTTTCACATACCAACAGGTGCTCTATCTCGTCTCGCTCTCCTCTTTACAAATCCTGCACCTCCAATCTTATTCACCTTTCTTTCCCGCTCTTCCTATATTTCCACATCTCATTCTTGCCCACGTTTCTTTGTCATTTCCTTTAATGCCCTCTTCCGACCGGTACTTCCACGATCTTTCCTCCTTTTCAACTAGATACTTATATTTTTCATTATATGTTGATTTTTTAATTTTTTCCTCTTCCATCTCTAAAATTTTCTTTAAGTTCTCTAGCCCTTCCTTAATTTTTGTATCTATTTCCCTCCACTTCTCTTCCCTCCTGTATCATTATTATGACTTCCTCAATTCCCGTATCCCTCAAAACTGAATCAAATATCATTTAAATTTGATAAAAATCTAACATGTAATATTTTTCCAATAATATTTGAAAAAAATCTAATAACATTTTCATTCTCATAGAATACGAATGTTTAAAATATATTTTACTATTTCTTAATGACGTATGACAGCCTTTAAAAAAATAATCCATTAAGGCATATTTTAACACATATTGCATATAAATTAAATTATATTAAAAATATAATAAAAAAAATGGAGAAAGAACTTTTGTTGCATTCCAACGATGCGATCTTTTAAAAGTATTTCAAAAGTAAATTAAAAGTATTCTTCAACAGGTTGACGTATCGTTCCCAATTTTTGCGCAACAGGGCACTTTTTATCGACACGCTTGCGCCCTCCGTGCCTCCTGTTCATCGTTACACCCTTATCTGCAAACTATGAAAATTCTCCAGTGGATGGAACACAGACGTCTGTCCAGTCGCGTTGGCCTCGGAATCCACCTCAAGCTGCTCGCATCCTAAAGCAACCCGGCACGTAATTATCAAAGGTTTGAAGAAAAATAATATCTTTTTACACATTACCCTTTCGACGAGTAAATAAATAATTCCGAGGCCGACACCTGTTAGAGATATTCCAATGAGAACTGGCAGCATAAGCTGCCTCGGTGTCCATCTAATCATTTCGTTACTTTCTGCAAAACGCGAATTTCCAAACGTCACGAAACGCTTTCACTCGCGACCGCAATACAACGTGAGAGGAAAACAATCCAAAACGCGTGCGATCCACTTTGTTTACGAGCTTAGTTTTTTCCTTTATCCTAACCTCAAATATACGTCGGAGGTTAAATTTCCATTGTCGCGCACTGTCGTAAGATACAAATGCCTTATCGCGCGTGAAAAAGAAAGCTTCAGAGAGACTTCAGCTTCACGAGTCGTCTGCGCGATGTGATATTTTGGGTCGAATGATATAATGTACACACCACGGGGAGATAGAATATCGTGAGTGTTCTATAGACGCGCTCGCATATTCATACGCGTCCCCTCGACTCTTTCATATATCTCACAGCCGACAGAGCGTTTCCGCGTAATCCGAACAAGATAAATTAATCGCCGCGAATTCATCGAAAAAACAATAAATCACAGACGCGATCGTGACGAAAATTCAATTTTAAAACGCGCGAAATATTCACTCGGTTTAGAACTGGCCTCGTTCTCCGCAAAGGTGAAATTTTTGAAAAATTCTATATCGATATCGTAATATTACACAACAGGCGTGTGTGACAGTGTGCTGCGTGACGCAACAGCCGAATATAGACGCGATGACGCGCGAGAAACCCTTCCAAACGTTTTAATTCACTTTTAAACAATTGTGCAGGCATTTTTCTCATCGCACGCCTAATTACTCGAGAGTCATTCCACCTGCATTTCCGGTTTAAAAAACAACGTTCAACAATTCTAAATACGACATCCCGGAAGGAGAGGAAAATGTAGCTTGTTTGTTTTACTTTACGCGAAAAACCGGACGCGCGTTGCGGCTCGAAAAACAAAAGATCCGGAGCGCGCTTTTGTGGTTTGACGATAAAAAGAAATTGGTATAAAATACGCGACATAGTTTTCTGATAATGTCAGAATTATTTTGTTTACGCATCCTCCACGTTCCAAAAGTTCATGGCTTTTTGAGTATTCGAGGTATGGGGCAACATAGGTCGATGACAAACCTACTCCCGAATTCTAAATTTATTTTCTTTTTCAGCGAGATTGCGGAACGTCTGACATAAGATGCTGGGCGAGTGGTCGGGCATTTCCTGACCGAGGGGCGTCTGCCTTTGAGAGAACTCCGACTAGACGGCCATCGGGAAGCGGCGGACTTCCTCGTACCAACACCTGTCCTCCACCGTCTACTCAAGATCTCTCGTTACAACGGAGTGTTATTTAATTAATGATAAATGCGAATTCAATTAAATCCCCCTTTTTACTTAAACCAAAGTTTAGAATTTTCCTTTTTTTTTCTTCATCAACGTACTGAAACGTAACGTGTGTGGAATGCAATTGGCTATAATGTAAGAACGTGTGTGAGTGGAAAAAAGTTTTGAGCGAGCGTAGTTTTAGGCTTTTATATTTTTTTATATTAACGCACATAGTTTATAACTATTATTATAATTATAATTAATTATAATTATACTTTATAATTATTATAATATATCAATAATTTATATATTATCAATTATAATAATAATAAGTTATTTATTATAATCAAGTACACTTAATAATTATAAATATGTAATAATTATTTATAATTATTAAATATTTACGTATTGTGGTATAATTTTATATTATTGTCATAATATTATAAAATTGTAATAAATAATAACTTCGTTAAAACGAGTTTTACTTGCACGACTTTTTGCAAGTTTTTGTTACAAAATTGTAACTTTTCGCCTAGATATTCACTTAATTACTACATCTCGCATTCTTGTAATTATTTCCCTGTTTTTTCTTCATTCATTCATCATTTATTCTTCATTCGTTCATCCCTTAGTCTTCATTCATTCATCACTTAGTCTTCATTCATTCATCACTTATTTTTCATTCATTCATAATTTATTCTTCATTCATCCCTCTACTCCATTTTTCCTCCGCTTCCGCCTTATTTTTTTTCACACTTCCTTTATTTCCCTAAAATATTCACATATCCCTTTTTATATTTTCCCATCCAGCATATTTATAATTTCCCCCCTTCATTGCCACTACATCTATTCCTTCCATCCAATTAAATAACTCAATAAAATTAATATGCTTTTATATTAATTTTATTGCAAAATGTTCTTAGTTTCGAAACTCCAGAGGACAAAATAAACAAACGTCCTCTCTCTCTTCGTTCACCCTCTCCTCTCCCTCCGGCGGCGATTACAATGTAAAGACTCTTTACCAGCTGCATCACATTCTGTAATATTTTAAACTGTAAATACAATGGTCAGAAAATGCAAAATGTCATTATTTATTCGTTTATTTATTCATCTGTTCGCTTGCGCCCGTTTATTGTAAATGTAACTTAATTAGATAGCGCAATTGTTTAATACTCCTCAGTAATCATTAATTTACTTCTCGAATTCATAGTTTTCGTTAATGTTTAATGTCAAATAGTTATCGACTTATTTAGCGAACAAACGCACAATTGTACAATTTTTTTTTCTCGATTTGTCTCTGTAATTATTTATTGCAAACAATTTGTAATGAAATTTAATGAAAATAAATCAATTGAAAAGCACATTACATTGTTTTATCATTTATTTATATATAAATCCCGTAATAAACAAAAAAAAGTCCACATTAGTTTTAAAACACATCGTTATCTTTCGTTCGCGTGGTGAATTTGGGCACCAGGAACTCGGGTAAGTATCAGGAGCGCATGAGAACGAAAGAGGTAGAACGAAGGAGCGTAACCGAGGTCGCGCGCCATCTAGCGTTTCCCTGTGGTAGCTTTAGAATAAGCGCGGTCGGTAAGTTAGAGCGGGAAAGTTTGGTCGCAACCTCCTTGCTACTTCTGCGCTCCTGATACATCATGATATTTTCTCGACCGTAATATTTAAGTATTTTGCCGCGAGTTTGGGAATTTCGGCATGAAAAGTCGACTTGTATCAGGAGAACATGATGTTCGAGGAGGTATTTCGAATTTGCCGCAACTACCTCCTTGCAACTTCTGTTATCCTGATACGAACGAAAATTTTTCTCGACAGGCCGAGAGCACATTTTGCGCGAGTTTGGGAATTTCGACGTTAAAACTCGGTTTGTATCAGGAGAACATGATGTGCGAGGAGGTATTTCGAATTTGCCGCCACTACCTCCTTGCAACTTCTGTTATCCTGATACGAACGAAAAATTTTCTCGACAGGCCGAGAGCGCATTTTGCGCGAGTTTGGGAATTTCGGCGTTAAAACTCGACTTGTATCAGGAGAACATGACGTGCGAGGAGGTATTTCGAATTTGCCGCCACTACCTCCTTCCTACTTCTGTTCTCCTGATACAAATGAAAATTTTTCTCGGCCGTAATACGGGGCTGGCTTGAGCGCTGGCCGCCACGGAGGGCCGCGCCAGCGCTCCGCTCGATGTATCAGGTGAACATGACTAACGAGGAGGTTATTCGTTCAACGACGCGACCTCCTCGAGTCGAACCTTGGCTCGGTTGACTTACCGGGCGAGATTAAAATTAAGATGACGATATTATCTTTTGACGGAAAGTAGTCGAAGCAGGGAAAAATAATAAGATTTCATTGTATTTGTTGCAATTTTGTTTATTGATCATATAATAATTTACAAAGACAATTTATGCGAAATTGTACAAAATTATTGATGAAATCAGTGGGAAAAAAATACAAAAACAAGCTTACTGTGTATTTGTTTGGGTTCGTTTGGGTTCAAATAACAATTTACAAAGACAATTTATTCGAAATTGTACAAAATTCTTGATGAAATCAGTGGGAAAAAAACACAAAAACAAGCTTACTGTGTATTTGTTTGGGTTCGTTTGGGTTCAAATAACAATTTACAAAGACAATTTATTCGAAATTGTACAAAATTCTTGATGAAATCAGTGGGAAAAACACAAAAACAAGCTGTGAATTTGTCTGGGTTCGTTTGGGTTGGTTTGGGTTCAAATAACAATTTACAAAGACAACTTATTCTAAATTGTACTAAATTCTTGATGAAATCAGTGGAAAAAAAAACACAAAAACAAGCTGTGAATTTGTTTGGGTTCGTTCGGGTTTGTTTGGGTTCAAATAACAATTTACAAAGACAACTTATTCTAAATTGTACTAAATTCTTGATGAAATCAGTGGAAAAAAAAACAGAAAAACAAGCTGTGAATTTGTTTGGGTTCGTTTGGGTTCAAATAACAAGTTACAAAGACAATTTATTCGAAATTGTACAAAATTCTTGATGAAATCAGTGGGAAAAAACACAAAAACAAGCTGTGAATTTGTCTGGGTTCGTTTGGGTTCAAATAACAATTTACAAAGACAACTTATTCTAAATGGTACTAAATTCTTGATGAAATCAGTGGAAAAAAAACACAAAAACAAGCTGTGAACTTGTCTGGTTTCGTTTGGGTTGGTTTGGGTTCAAATAACAATTTACAAAGACAATTTATTCGAAATTGTACAAAATTCTTGATGAAATCAGTGGGAAAGAACACAAAAACAAGCTTACTGTGAATTTGTTTGGGTTTGTTTGGGTTCAAATAACAATTTACAAACTTTACAGCTTACTGTGACTATTGACAAAAGAAAAATGATGATTTAAAAATAAAAAGGACACAGAAGTGACGGCAAATGTGGAAAAACAAAGGAGGGTAGGATTGAAAATAGCGAAAAAAATACACGAGTAGAGAGTGTGATTTTCAAACAGGGAACACATTTTTCGAAACATACGAAAATGCCGGAAGAATACGAAAATGGATAAATGCAGTATATAAGGTATATGCAGAAAAAAAAACATTTTTTGCATTATACATATTTTCTATATGTTTTTACGAAGAAAAAAAAATTGATTTCGTAAAAAAAACATCAACGAAATGAATACCGCAGTGCTCGAATCAATGAACAAATCGTACAGGCAATTCGTATTTTTTAAAATACGTTTCGACTCTCTTAAAATGATATTAAACGAAATGTACAGAAATATTGTGAAAAAATGCAGTTTCATCATACGGTTATATATATATATATATATATATATATATATATACGCATCGAGTTTTTTCGCTTGCGCCCTACTTATGCTTTTCGCATTACGCTATATGTCTCTCGCTCTCGTTGCTGCCTCGTTCTAATCTCCTGATGAAAAAAATCGCAACGTTCTCACTTTGTACCTGCGCCGTGAGTTTTCCTTGGCCCCCGCGTTAATAATAATCTTCTTGCTGCGGACGGAGAGAGAACGAGAGAGAGAGAGAGAGAGAGAGACACACAGAGCATTGCTCTATGCTCTTTGCGACGTCTGTTAGCCTGAGCTTCGACGTCGACGAGCGCCTCTGGAGCGTTACAATTTTCGCATAGCCATGTATACAAAAAAGAGCAGCACAAGAAATATATACAATATTAATTCTCGTTAACGTGCCGAGGATAAATTGACAATATATAATAATACGCACGAGCGTATCATTCGGTTATTATCGATACGGAAAAAAAGTCCACGAGGTATCGTGAACGTACGTACGCGAGGAGGTAACGCGTTAAAGTTATGCCGAAAAAGAAGAAGAAAAAAAAAAAAAAAGAAACGAAACGCTCAATGTCCTCGCGGACTGCTCGCCGCTTATGGGCTCCTGATCAGCGGAACGGAGAATGTCGTCAATTTCGATTCAGGAAACGTTTATAATTAGACAGTAGGGTGAACCCGATGTGACGTTTCTTTTCTCGGCAACATTCGCGATTAGAAATTAATCTTCGCAAAAAAAAAGGCGTTTTCTACCTCGTTAGTTTTTAATGCAACACCTCGTGTGTATTTCGTCTACGAAAAAAAAAAACAACAAGAAAAAGTATTTTTTTATGTTCTATTAACGGAATACACATAACAATAACGTTAGATTTGAACGTGAAACGTTTAACAAGCGGGGAGCCGTATCGGCGGATGGAGAGGTACATACACACGGTCCGCGCCAAGAATGGGTCAAATGGACATGAACTTGTCCGTCACTCGGAGAAAAGTAACGTCTACGGGTGACAGGAGTGCACAACGAGCTAGGAGGTAATGCGGTAGCTCCTCTCTCTCCAACCTCAACCACCCGTCCCTTCCTCCGCGCTCAATGTCTCGTGTCTATTCTCACCTCTCTCGCGATTTTCTCGCGGCTCAGTCTTATCAACGAGTGTGTACATCGTTTACTGCCGCATATCTCGTACAAGATATTCTCCGCTTTTTTTTTTCTTACCCCTCTACACAATTCTCCTTCGAGTATTTTTCTCTTTCGTTGCAGACAAACGATTAGCGGCGACAAACAAAAAAAAAGGAATTTTTGCTATTTGAGAAAACAAAAAGGAAATTGAAATACATAAATGAAAGGAAGCAAAAAAGCAATATCATTAGATATATATATATATGAATGAGAAAAAATATAATGAATAAAAGGAAATAAAAATATGAAGGAATTCACTTTTCCTTCTGTTTGTCGCCGCTAATTGATTTGAGTTTGAAACGGAAAACATCTCCGAACACGCCGATTATCTGCGGAAATTGCGGTATACAATCAGTTACAAGAGGGAAAAAACATTATTGTTGTTATTGTTGTAAAATATAGTTGTGATATAATTTTTTTTATGCGGTATTGCAGTATATATGACAAGTAATCTGCGCGATATGCCGCGACGCGTGATTTACACGAGTTTATCTGTCGCCTTTATATAAACGCAATCTGCTTTATTGCGACAGTCGTGAACAGGATTTCGGAGCTCTATATTCACACGGTTTCGTACGTAACAACTCACAGTAAATATATACATATACTTTAAATATGAAAAAAAAAAATACCAAATAACAATGGAACATTTGATAGGGTCATTTCTTAATATTGATAGACGCATATGTACGTGTGTACTATATCATAGGTACGAAGTATTCACAGGACAAGGGAAGAAGTGAAAAATCCATAAGGAAAAAATGGGAAAGCCAAAGGTATTAGTGACGAGCAGCGACACTCCGCAATCCGGCTTGGATCTTCTTCGCGAAAAGTACAGATTTTAATAATCGTTATTTATAAAAATTGTTTATAAATAATAAATTATAATTATATTGTAATAATATAAATAAATATAATATAATAATTATAATGTAATAATATCAAGTATTTATCAAGTCCGTCACTTATTGTGACGGACAACATTATAATAATAATATTATAATTATTATAATATAATTATAATTTTATTATTATATTATATTAATATATATTAATTATTATGTTATAATAATATAATAATTATAAAATTTTAATTTATAAATTGTTTATAAAGCGCATAAATAAATGACAACGATTTGTAAGCCGCAACATTCCTCATTCGCATTGCAGATGCGAATTGACAATAATGCCGACGGCGATACCAACGCGTGACGAGTTATTGCGAGCGATGCCGGGCCACGATGCGATATTCATATCGATACCCTTCGACATCAATACGGAATTTTTCGATCGCGCTGGTACGTAATTTCGCGACGTGTGTCAAAAAGACGATACTGATTGCTGTGTTTTGAGGAACATTTATCCTCAATTTTTACCGCGCTCATTGCTGCTGCTGTCTCGCAGGCGTAAGTCTGAAGATCGTGTCGACAATGTCGGCCGGATACGATCACTTGGACGTACCGGAAATCAAGCGACGTGGAATCAAAGTTGGCAACACACTGAACGTACTGAACGCCGCGGTTGCCGAGGTCGCGGTGATGCTTATGCTCGACGCGGCGAAACGCGCACACGAGGGACGACTCAAACTCGAAGCGTAAACGGGCCATTTTTGTCATTACCATTTTTTTTCCCCCGTTTAGCTTCGCGACCGAGCTCGTGATTTTTGGTTTTGTTAAGGGGACAAACGGAGCGTCGGCCACAGTGGCTTTTGGGCCACGAGCTGCGCGACTCGGTGGTCGGTATCGTCGGCTTCGGCAACATCGGCCACGAAATTGTTAAGAGACTTTGCGGCTTCGAGGTGAAGAGTTTCCTCTACACTGGACATTCACGCAAGAAGGAAGAATTGGGCGCGACCTTCGTCCCGTCACTCGACGACCTATTGGCGCGCAGTGACTTCGTCGTTGTCGCGGTACCGCTCAACAACGAGACCCGTGGCCTCTTCGACGAGACGCGTTTCGCTCGTATGAAGAGAAACGCGATATTCGTCAATATTGGTCGAGGCGCGGTCGTTAAGACCGATCATCTCGTCAAGGCACTCCGTGACGGTACCATCTTCGCCGCTGGCCTCGACGTCACTGATCCCGAGCCTTTGCCCGTCGATCACGAACTCTTCAAACTACCGAATGCCGGTGAGTACGGCCTCGTCGTTTTCTCCTACTTCTTCGTCGGCTGATCTCTGAAATTAATTACGGGCTTATTAGAATCTTTGAAACGAAAGATTAAAATCGCTTTAGCCAATGTTCGCGCTTTGAAGATATACGTGGCATTTTTATTCGTTTGTGGTGAGAAAAAATGAGTCGAAACATTGAACATTTGAGATTTGTCCAGGAAATGAATTTAACTCAGTAAACTTGTGAAAGATTTTACAAGCGGTGATTTCCTAAACCCAAACGAATATTTTACGCTTTTTTACAAGCTTTTATTTTCAATCCTTCCAAATGAAGATTGAAGGATTTTCAATCCTTCAATCTTTCCAAAACTCCAGATTCAATATCACTCGTTTGGATCCGTTTGGGCATTGTAAAAAAATCTAACCGAAAGGCTCAAACCCAAACTGTTTGCGTCCTTTTATCCATCAGATTCCGCCAAACCAGTTCATTTTCATTTCGGATCCCTTGAATATCCGTTGTAAAAAAAATCCTCTTTTTTTTTTGTCAGTGGTGGTGCCGCACATAGGCAGCGCGACGGTGAAGACCCGCAACGAGATGTCGAGAGTCGCAGCGTTGAATATTATTCGCGCCTTGGACGGCGAACCCATGGTTTATCCGCTCTGATGAAACTCTCTCCTTTCTCTCTCGCTCTCCATTTCGGAAAAACCGACACGACACTGGCGCAACGATTTAAATACGACAAATTAACGAGTAAACGCATAAACACAATTTGATTATTAACATGCCGTACGTTAAGTCTGGAAAAAATCATTTATACATGGCATTTTGTAAAATTCGTAATAATATTTGGAATATACAATGTGTTTATGAATATATATTCAAAGGGGTTTTGCGTATCGGTGTGTATACTTTTGTAAAACTTGCATATTTGCGTATACGTGTAGGTGGCGCGTGTTAGATTCGTATTAGTTATTTGATATAGTCGCTCCGTCCGCCCGCTCTTTCGGTACAAAAAGAATTCTCGTGCGCGACTACTTTTCGCGTCGGAAGGTCCGCAGTGGCAAGAGCGGAAAATTTACAGTCCGCGGGTGTAAAAAAAAAACGTGCGCACGTATACCGGGGGAGAGGGCGAGCGCAGCAGTTCGTATCTTGTTGTTCCGTTCGCTCGATCGAATTTTTCATCAGCCGTAGTGAACGACGGGCAACCATCAGGCTTCCCCGACGGCGTTTCTCAAGTTGCCGAGTATAGGATCGATCTTGTTCTCGAGGGAGAGCACGTGGCCGGTGTTGCACGAATGAGAAGCGATGAAACTTACAACCAGAGGCAATTTGTTCATCTGTACAACCTGCGAGGAAAGAGAAAGCCGAAAGGTTTACTTTTGTCGCTTGACATTGAGAGGACGAGGCAGCGATCGACGTACCTGATAACTGCTGTACATGCAAATTATCGTCTTGTTCTTGCCGAGGCCGAGTTTGCTGCCTTGATCGGTGGCCATAGCGAACGTCGAGAGAAAACTCGCTCTCGTCGCCAATTCGGGCACTTTGTCGTTGGTGACCGAGACAACCGGCACACCGTCGCGATCCGTTATCAGAATACTGTTCAAGCCTTCGACGCTGTTGAGAAGTTGGTACAAAAATTTCTTCAATTCCTGCAAAAGCGATGAAAAGAAAAAAAACATAACCTCACTTTTTCATTCTCGTCGAGAGGACTCTCCGTGTCATTTACTCACCGCCGTCATTTCCCGATATTATTCAAGTCTCTCGATGATTTATCGCGCCCTTGGATCTCCCGCAAAGTCCACCGTCTCATCCGTCCGTGCGAATTGCCTCGAGCTGTCAAGCTGCGAAATTTTGCGTGTACGATGAACGAGAGCTCGTCTCAGACTCGCGAAATATGTACACACGACACTAGCGACGCTTGCGTGTCGCACGCGCAACTAGAGCGCGCATCGTTGCGACGAAAAAAAAAAAAATGTATTATACGATACAATAGAGCGTGATATATATATATTTATACATGTATATATTTGTACGCATATATGCTTCATAAATCATTAATATATATAAATGGAAGTACGTACCGTTGCGATACGGTTCCGCGTATAGCTGCTCTGCTTCTACTCGCGTTTATTATATCGTGCGACAAGACTCGATGGAGATTTTGGAATTGAAAAACGTACGAGCCGTGCCGGATATTGTTCACGTGTATCCCGAGCGTGTGAGGAATGAAGCAACACCGCTTGTTATTGACAACGGTACGCGTCTTTAACCTCCACGAAGAATTATCCTATTTAACGTTAGCCATTCACACATATATATATATATATATATAGGTATATAATAAAAATCGATACGAGGTCGCGATAAAGCTTCAACATTTGCTGCCGAAAAATGTTTATAATTTTTATTCCACACGATTAAATATATCAAAATTATATCTCTATAGATTTACATTTTTTTATACTTTTGTAAAAATTGTGTATTCAGCTGTATTGACAAACTGTGCAGGCTCATACAAATGTCGGGTAGGCTGGGCGACGGACAAAGAGCCCCAGCTGATATTCAAGAATCTGATAGCCAAGCCGAGAAAAGAGCGAGGCAAGAAGGACGGCGAGTTGCAAGTGGGCAACGACATAGCGAACATCGAGGCTGTGCGCTTTCAGCTAAAGACGCAATTCGACAGAAACGTCGTGACTCACTTCGAGGCGCAAGAGCAAATATTCGATTACACGTTCGCGCATATGGGTATCGACACGGCGGACTCTGTCAATCATCCTGTAATACTGACCGAGGCTTTTCTCAATCCGAATTACTCGAGAAATCGTAAGATCGACGGCCAACGGCGGAGCCATCCTGTCGCCCGCGACGTTGTTTTACATTGACTTTTTCTTTGCAGTCATGGCGGAGCTGCTGTTCGAATGTTACAACGTTCCGGCTGTGGCGTACGGCGTCGACTTCTTGCTGTCCTATCAGCACAACAATTGCCCGCCGGACGGCCTCGTCGTCAGCGTCGGCTATCACGCCACTCACGTTGTGCCCGTACTCGACGGCAGAGCGGAACCCCGCAACGCCAGGAGAATAAACGTCGGCGGTTATCACGTCGTCTCTTACATGCATCGACTCTTGCAGCTCAAATATCCGGTTCACGTTAACGCCGTCACGCCCAGCAGGGCCGAGGTAAAGTACTCGGAACGCAGGGACGTTCAACTTTTCGAGAATGACAAAGTTTAATTAATGAATAAGAAAGAAAGAAGAAAAGTGCTCGTATCAACGCAAAGATTCTTCCTCGCAGGAGCTCATACACGAGCACTCTTTCGTCGCCCAAGATTACCAGACGGAGGTGAAGAAGTGGTCCGAGCCTGATCACTACGACACGAACGTGCTCAGGGTACAGTTGCCTTACGTTGCGCCGGCAAGCACCCCCGGACTGACCGTCGAGCAGCAGAAAGAGCGCAAACGCGAATTGGCGCGGCGTCTGATGGAAATAAACGCGCGCAAGCGTGAGGAGCGAGTGAGAAATCGTCGAAAACAATAGCAATAATTTATTTCTGCTCTTACCGGCAGCTCTAGCGATTTTCTTCTTTTATCTTCTATCTCTCTTCGACAGCTCGCCGAGGACGAGGAACAATTGAATCAATTGATGGCCGTGCAGGATCTTCTCGAGGAGGGCGAGCCCGAGGAATTCGAGCAAGCTCTCAAATCCTATTCCCTCGCGAACGAGACCGATCTCGCAAAAATGATAAATAATCTTCAGGCGAAAGTCGAGCGCACGAGACAGAAAATCGTCGCTGCCAATTCCCAGGAGGATAATATCGTGATCGAGGAACAAAAACCGAAGATCAAAGCGAGCCTACAGCCGAAGGATCAACAGGACACGGACGAGTGGATCGCGAGTGTCAGAAAGAAACGGTGAATAAATTAAATATCTCTCATTCTATCGTGACGTTGAAGTTTGCATCGTTGGAAGGCCTTTCTTTATTTTTATCTTTTTTTTTGTTGAAAATTTTGGCAATAAATCTCCAATAAGAATACGTAAAAACGTTTAAGTGATTTTCACAGCCTAAAGAGGCCAAAAAAATTAAGCAATTAAAAAGAAGGATTGTTCGTTGCATTGCTTCGAAGCAAACTTTAACGCCATTTTCTCGCCCCTCTCTCTCTCTCTCTCGCTCTCTAATAAATACAATGAATAAATAAATACCTGTGAAGAGTACGGATAAACTTTTCGAACTTCCGATCGAGACGAAAACGGACTCTGAAAGAAATTCTATAAAAAAGAGTAACAAGTATGGGACACAATATAAAAAAAAAAAATCGCACGAGTGCTCGCAACTCGTAAAGTTCAATTTTTGTCACCTGTAGTGTTATAAGAATATTGACCGATCGTTTTGCGCAATTTTTTTTTTTTTTTTGAAAAAAAGTCAAGAGATACTGGACAAGCGTACAGCGAAGCGTCAACGTCGTCAGGACATGGCGAAGCGTCGTACAGCGGCGGCCCAAGAGCGTATGCGGATAATAAGTCAATTGGCGCGAAAGGAGAAACGCGACGACGACTTTGGTATGCGCGACGAGGATTGGGACGTGTACAAAGTGATAAATCGCGAGGGTGGAGATTCGGATTCGGATTTGGAACAAGAGAGATTGTCCGAGCTCGAGGACGTGTTGCGTCATCACGATCCGGAATTCGATCCTGTAGCGGCAACGTTGCCGATCATACCAGGCGAGACGCATCAATTGCACGTGGGTGTCGAGCGTCTAAGAACGACCGAATTGCTGTTTCAGCCGTCGATGATCGGCTCGATTGAGGCCGGTATCGCCGAGACCATTGAATTCGTACTGAAACTTTATCCCGACGAGTTGCAAAAACGCATGGTCGACAATGTTTTTCTCACCGGTGGCAGTGCCACGTTGCCAGGCTTGTTCGAACGTTTGAGCCGCGAATTGCGCGAGATACGTCCGTTCGATAGCACGTATTGTGTCACGAGAGCGAAAAATACGCATCTCGACGCTTGGTACGGGGCACGTGATTTCGGATTGAGCGGTAATTTGGCGGATTATTTGGTTACGAGGCGGGATTACGAGGAATACGGGGGTGAGTACCTGAAAGAACACACGGCGAGCAATTGTTACGCGAGATCGCCTGATCCACCGCCGATACTTCAAATACCCGTTCCTTCGGAGCAAATTGTTCTCGAGGATGCGATCGTCGATGTTGAGATCGAGTGAAAAAAAAATGTCGTTGATTTTTTTTTTTTCTTTGTCGACATGTCACGTGAAAAAATTGGTAATAAATCTCGCTGGCGCTGCTGGAAAAAATGAGAGAAATTAAGGCGTAATTCGTTTCGAGCATTTGATCCAAAAAATTATACCTGGCAACGCATATTTCGGGCTGGAATTTTGGATAATTCGAGCCCCAAATGATTTTTCACCTTGGACAAATTTCTCCCAAACGTATATCATGTTTGAGAAGCAATTAACGTTTGAGTAGTAAAGTAAACGCGAGGGTTTTTTTTTTCTCTCAGCCTGTTCTTTCTTTGTTTCTCTCTGCGCATCAACAAGAGCCAATTCGAGTTCTCGCTCGGTCGTCATACGCCAGTAAAAAGGAAGAAAAAAAGGTGTACAGAGGAGAAAGAAACAAAAAGAAAGATAAAATTCGTGGCGATCTCTCTCACGCTTACAATTTTGTCCTCTCTCTCTCTCTCTCTCTCTCTCTCTCTCTCTGCGTCCTCGGGGCGAGGCGAAAGTATAAAAGTGGCAAAAATTCGTCTTGCCGTTTCTCAAAGTCCCGAGGAGAAAACGATCGCTCGAGACTCCGAGGGGGTACACGCGGTTTTTTTTTGTTGCGTATAACGTAAGAGAGAGTGAGAGAGAGAGAGAAAGAGATCGGCGGAAGGCGTGTGCGCCAGCACGTTCCAAAAATAGTGCAAGACCCCCTGGATTCTCTTCGTCCGGATGCCTTCCCCTTGGTACGTCTTGCAATGCGCCAGCATCGCGAGCAAAAAAAAATCACAAACCTAACACTAAAACGAGAAAAAATTCAGTAACGAAAATAACTTTTTTTTTCATTAAAAAAAATGTGTCTCTCATTGTTCTTTAAATCGGCAGGTATACTAGTTTCCCTCTCTCTCTCTCTCTCTCTCTCTGTTTCTCTTTCTCCTTCTTCTGTTATTTTTATTCGCGTTTCACAGCAGGGTCAATGTCACTGCTGCAGCGAATTCAAAATATTCTCCCTCTCCCGTGTGAATTCTACATACTTCGAATTTTTAATATTTCCTCCCCCGCAAACTCTATGTTATTTTTCGTCTTTCAATTCGCTTCGCAACTCAACAATGGCGAGCTTCAGCTAGAAACCAATTCCCTTGCTCTTCTGTACCCTTTTTTTTCCTTTGCTTTTTCTTTTTTAAACAAAAAATGTTGTCTCGTTAAAAAAAAATGGAAAATTATCCTTTTTAAGTTCTAAATTAATTAATTTTGAGTTCCAAATTAAATAATTTTGAGTTCAAAATTAGTTCAAGGTATAAAGATGAGTTTAGGCTGCTATTGAAATATTCGTAGCGTCAATCGTATGCCGTTGTTTTTTCTTATTCCGGTTGTTTGCGTTGCTGCCACTTTCTTTCTCTCGCTTGCTTTGACGATTATTCGTAGCAATTTACGACGATAAGAATAATAATACCAATGATAGTAACTAATCCTTCGTAATTATTACAACCGTGGTTAATGTCTCGTAATACAAGGGGCCTGGGTGGCGAACTCTTTCTCTCTCATATATATATATATATATATATATATATATATATATATAACGAGAATGGTACGAATCTATTATATCGTATATATATATACCTTATGCTTTTTTTCATCTTGTTCTTTAATAATTATCGTTTACACATAAAATAGCCTATGTATAACACGTAATATTAACACTATAGGTATGCAGTATGTATACGTAAGAGGATGTTTGTGTGTGTTATTAGCCAGGATATGTCGGTGAGAACTCTATATATATATATAATATATATATATATATATATATATATATATATATATATATATATATATATATTAGTCAAAAGCTTTCCGATTTCTCTACTTTTTTCATTTTTTATCGCAATATGTTTCTTTTCCCTTTTTCTCGCGATCGTGCGAAATAGTTCGTTTTATTTTTTGTTTCTTGCTTCAAAAATTGTATGTCCAAACTGTCTATTAGAAAAGTGTGTGTGTGTATGTGTGTGTATATATATATATATATATATATACCCGCGTTCGATCGCGCTCGTGAATTCATTTCTTCTAATTTATTTTTTATTTTTGCTTTTGTTCTCTCGTTTTGTTCCGTATGTATATATATATATATACATCCGTACAGTCGCGTGTATATTTGAACCTAGGTATGCCTATCTACGTGGTATTTTGTTGTTGTTTTTTTTCTCTTTTATTTATTTACTTGTTTATTACTTCCTGTCTCGTTCACCGTATCACGTGTTCTTCTTTTTCTTTCTTCCTTTTGCATAATTTCGTTTCTATAGGAACGAAAACATACACTCGTGGTAAATCGTTTTTAATCGTGTGGTTTTTTTTTTCTCTTTTCATTCTTTTTCTCTTCAATATCTTATCCATGTTTTACATCAATGAGCTTTCGTTTCGTAATCCTTTCGTTTTTTTTTTTTTCTTCTTTTCCCCCCGTTATTATTTCCTCGTTAATGTTTACAAATCGGTTAAGTATGTTTTTTTGTTGTTGCGTGAATAGTGCGATGTTCGCGCGCGACCCGAAAATCCCCGATATCGCACGTATCCCTTTTCATTCGACTTTCTTTTCACAATTTCCTCTTTATCCTCTTTATTTTCGTTTATTATTATTATTATTTGTTTTTAATTCCTATATTCCTCGCTAATTTCATTCTCTCGGCCCGTTAAATATATATATATATATATATATATATATGTATACTCGCTCGTCCGGCTATAAAATCCGAGCGCTTCACATCGCCCCCTCGACACGGAGAGGCACGCGTCTCGCTCGTTTCTCACTTTTTTGTTTTCTCGCCCCTCTTTGTTCTGTTTTCTTCGTTTATATTTTTTTTTCCTCCCCATTCGTTCGTATTATTTTAATCTATTTCATTTTCATTCAATTTTTTTTTTCTCATGTTTGCTTCGCTTACAACCCTAGTGGCAAAACTTGTCCATCGTCGTAAAAAATCCGCGCTCTTTTTCGTCAACGTGTGAATGACGTGGTGTCGTGTTCGTATAATAATTCTGCCATACGTTGCTCGATATATATATATATATATATATATATATATATATATATATATATATATACATATCCAAACTTGCGTTCCGCAGCGCACCGAGGTATATCTATATCCGTCCAATCGTTCCTCCGCCGAGGAAACACCACCACCCAACAAACAACAATAACGACGACAAAGACCAATCACATTTTCTTCTTCCGTTCTTGTTTTTATCTTTGTTCTCCGATAATTCCCTCGCTGCTCTTTCGTTCGACAAGACGATCATTTTAACGCGCACACACAGGCTAGAGACCCAAGTATACGCAGTGCGCTTGGGAATGAAGAGTCGAGAAAAAAAGTTCGAAGAAACGAGAAGAAAGAAAAAAAAAAAGGCAAACGAAAACTTCACAAAATACAAAAATAAATTCGGCCGGAAATGATTTTATAAATATATACGTACCGGGTGAGTCATTGAAAATTGCACACCCGAAAAAAAAAAAAAAAACAATATTGATTACAGACAACAGAAAAAGTCGGGAAGAAAATTGCATCGTTTTGTCAAAATCTATATTTCGATCGCTTTTTTTTTTTCGCCAGGTAGTGGCGTCAACCGGATAACTTCATTTTTTTCAAAACTGATCCGTTTGAAGGATCCTTCAAAATGGATTTCTTGTGACTCAACCGGTATGTTAGATGAAAAAAAAAAATAATGTATGTGCATATACGGAAGGACGCTGCGGAAGCGATCGAGTTTTTCACTCTCCACCCACACACACACACACACACACACATTAATCTTCATTGTTTCTCGTTCTCTCGACTCTTCTCCCTCTTCCTATTCTTTATTGTTTCGTTATTATTATTACAAACTGTTTTTTTTCCCCTCTTGTTCCGTTCAATCGATTCTCGTTCTCATTTGTTTCCGTTAATTCATTAATTTTTTCTTCTTCTTCGGCTCGAACAACTGCCAAGGCGCTCGTCGTATTCGATTCGTCTAAAAAAAATCTCTACCCAACTACGGCAGGCCTCTAAAAAGACGTTTTTTTTTTTTTTTTACGGTATTTGCTTTTTTTTTCTCGTCGATATATATAGTTTTTTTTCTTCTTCTTGTTGTCTCGTTTTTGTTTACGGTAGCACGATAAACCTCTATATAAAAATAAGAACTATCCCTACGTAAAACGTATTACAAAAATAAATGGCATCGCGTACTCTGCTAAAGAAGCAAAATGGTACAGGCGCAATGTCGAGCGAGCCCCGCGGACATTGTAATTATTTTAGGTTTCTTTTTTTTTTCTTTCTCCTCTTTTTTTTTTGTCTCTCTCTCTCTCTCTCTCTCGCTCTCGCTCTTTTCTCCCTGTCTCTTCGCGTTCGTTTCACCTTCGGAACTTCTTTTTTATCTTCTTCTCTTTTCTTCCTTTTTTTTTCACAACGGCGCGCGCGTTACTGCGATTTTTGAATAAGAAAGCTCCCCGACGAGCGCGAAGATCTTGTTGCTGCTTTTTTTTTCTTTCTTCTCCGTTCTCTTGTTTCTTTCTTTTTTTCTTCCCTTATTGCGATAATTATTTTGTTAGCCGCGCCACGAGGCTGTGCCTTCTTCAATTGCACAGTTGCCCTCCGAGGGCGCGCGCGCGCGCGCGCGCACGTGGCCAAAGACGAGGAGCGCGAGACACACGGGGGTGTGGGAGGGCAGCGGGGGGGAGGAGATGACTTTCCGTCCTCTTCTAAGCGAGGCACTCTCGCCCATCGATCCGTTTCGAAGGGGACGGAAACGGAAGTTCGTGAAAACGAAAAAAAAAAAAAAAAAAAGAATGCGAAGAAAAATTTTGGAGTGGAAACAAAAAATAAGAGGGAGTGAAAAAAAGGTAAATTTCTTGGCAATTAATTTCAGTGTCAGTTCCAGGATCAATTTTGGAATTGAAACTGCTCCCAGATTCAATTCAAGAGTTGCAACAAGTCGAGAATGAACTTCAGAATTGAAACTTTTGTCTAAAATTAAAGGCGCCTCCTCGTCGGCGAGAAAACCTTGTACCTGATTGAGAAAAATAAACGAAAACCAAAAATTGACGGAAAAATAATCGGAAAAAACGTTCTTGTTCGCAATACTAGGCTACCTTCGATCAAGGGGATGTTTTTTTTTTCTCGAAAATTTAACGCGACGTTTGTGTATAAGTGTATGTCGAGAAAATAAAATATCAACCCTTGGCCCTTCGAACAATGGTATCCGATTAAAAAAAAAAAAAAAAAAATACACGCAAAATATGAACTTTTCGCCATAATTTATTGACACGCAAAGAGCAAATTTTCCGTGCCAATAAATTGAAAAGATGAGCTTTGTAAATATAAATTGACTGTAAATTGTAATAAATAAATAGTTATTAAATATGATGAATTCTAAACTATACATTGTAGTTGATAAATAAATAGAGAAAAAAAAAAAGACCGGGTCTTTACGGTTTTGAAAGTTTTTGTTTTTCTTTTAATTCTCCATATATTTTTACGCAATTCGCAACTGTATAAAAATTGTTTTTTTTTTTTTTGAATTTTCGACAGAAATATATTTTTTTCGAATACCATTGTTCGAGAGTTGAATTTCTTTCGATATATCCTCATCCCTTCGACAAAAAATAATAATAAAAAAACGACAAAAGTGTGTATAAGTACGCACGTTATCAGGCGAACGAAAGCGCGCGAAAATTCAATACGAAACGAAAGTAAACTGAAGAAAAATCTCGATGGATTAAATCGTCGAACGATTGCGAATAATCATCGTAAAACAATCTCAACCTGAACTATCTTTTTTCTCCTATTCTTTCGCCACACTCGTAGCGAAACAGCTACGCACGATTTTTTTTTCCAACGTGTGTAGACACATTTCGAAAGAAAAAAAAAACATTATATATATATATATATATATATAGAATTGATATTGGGAGAGCTGTGCGCGTAGGCGTATGCTCGCAGGCTTCGCGCACATTATAATCACAGCTTGTAACAAAGTAATAACTACAGGCGAACATATCTCGTAGAGCTGCCCACAATGACTAGCCGATATCGAAGATCTTTTCTTTTTCTTCATCTCATTTCGCCCTTTATCATTATTACGGATATTTTTATTTTTTAATTTTTTAATTCTTCCACGTCACGAGCATTTTCCCTTACGGACGAAAAAAAACGTATAATTTTCGTTACTTCGCCACTTTGTTGCGATTGTTCCGTCCTCCCTTGAAGCCTCAACCCTTCGAACTCCCTTCTTTATAGGATAATCAGTCTTACCGGATGAGAGACCCGGTACACGGCCTATCGTCATATAATATTCGAAAGCCCCGGGCATACTACCACACGCGCACTTTCATTGCCAATTTTTTTTTTTTTCCCAAATATACCGCGCGTGCACTCGAAAAAAAAAACAAAAAAAACGACCATGGGCACTAATTATATATGCAAAATTATAATTATTTTCATGTAATAATTATCATATATAATTAGCACAAATTTGATATTACGAGACGTTTCTTTTCGATTTCAATGATAAAGCCTTTTTTTTACTAGAAATCATTTTTATCCTTCTCCTATGATTTTCGTCTCGTACAGTCAAAAAAACAGCGAAAAAAGAAAAAGAACTAATAATTCGAATCGTACAAATAGTAAGGGGGGTAGGGGCAGGGGGACAAATGTGCTCGACTAACGAGCTGGTGCTAATCGCAGCGTTGCTAAGAAAAAGCATTTACATAGGTAATGTATGTATATATGATATATGGGCGCTACTATATACATATATTGAACCAGCCGTGACCGGAAGTTTGGTGTTATTTGGTATATGATAAAAATATGCTATAATATAATATTATTTATTAAAAATATATATATATTTATAAATAATATAATAGCATACAGTATATATAAACATGTATTATATATATTATATATTATATAGATTATATATAATATATAATATATATATTTTTAATAAATAATATAATATTATAATAGCATGTTTTTATCATATACCAAATAACACCAAACTTCCGGTCACGGCTGGTTCAATATATATATATATATATATATATATATATATATATATATATATATATATATATATATAATATTTATATATATATTTATATATAATGTATGCTATAATATTATATTATTTATAAATATATATATATTTTTTTAATAAATAATATTATATTATAGCATATTTTTATCATATACCAAATAACCGGAAGTTTGTTTGTTTGGTATATGATAAAAATATGCTATAATATTATATATTAAAAAAATATATATATATTTATAAATAATATAATATTATAGCATACATTATATATAAATATATTATATATATATATATATATAAAATATATATAATATATATTTATATATAATGTATGTTATAATATTATATTATTTATAAATATATATATTTTTTTAATAAATAATATTATAATATTATAGCATATTTTTATCATATACCAAATAACACCAAACTTCCGGTCACGGCTGGTTCAATATATATATATATATATATATATATATATATATATATATATATATATATATATATATATAGCGGTGGTCAGGACTTCACCGCTTGCTTGCCACGTGCACGCGCACCTCCTCACTTTTCATTATCAATTATTATTTTTCGTCTTGTTAAATAATTTCTTTCTAAAATTCTTTTGACCGCCCTCCCCTGCCCCCTCGGGCCAGCTCGCCATTCCCCGCCGGGTCTGAGTTTGTCGCGCTAAATTTTAGAAACTATATAATTCCTAAGTTATAGTTGTATGTGTGTGTGTGTGTGTGTGTGTAAGTCGCGAAGCAGCCCCGCTCTCGCGCCGTTTCCGCTTTCATCTTTTTACATCCGCGTGATGGCATTCGTCCGTTATCTCGTTTCTTGTTTTCTTGCTCTTGCTTCATAACTGTTTACTTTTTTGCCCATTTGTACTCATTCTCTCGATCGATATTTACAAATTTATCTCTCGCTCGCTTTATTTCGATCGAGGTTGCTATCTCATCTCGGTTGTGTCTCAAGCGGAAATGGAAAAGAAAAGAAGAAGAAGAAGAAGACGAGAAAACAAAGTAAGTACAACTATATATAGGAGATATTTGTAAGAATGTACACGTGCGCATGTGTGTGTGTGTGTGTGTGTGGGTGTTGGGTTATTTGTTTGGGTTGAAAACCAAACTTCAATATATGTATATACGTGTATCACGTTGTATATACATATATGCGATATAGGTATATACAGATATATACGTGTGCATGTGTAGATATATATATATATAGACAATAAATACTTCGATCCCAATATTTCTATCATCCGGCAATCCGAAGTCAATTGTACGCATGCATAAAAAAGAAGGAAGAATACAAGAGCAGGCGAGAGAGAGAGAGAGAAAGAGAGAGAAAAAACAGATAAATACAAACAAAAAAACGGAAGGACGCTAGACGTAAAAAAAAATTGAATTTGAAACATGTGTGTGTGTGGTTGTGTTACAGTTAAATCCCGTTTTCAGTTCAAACACATTTTTTTAGGTAAAAAAAAACCGAGTTGTAATGAAAATTATGAAAATTGTTGTGAAAACTAGAATCGACTTGTGAATAAATTTGAACGTTATGTAAAACGCGTCAACCAACAAACCCAAACTGGCCTCAACAAGGAAAAACTACGTTGTAACGAAATTATTAGTTTAACTCATTTTTTAGACTCTAGACTCATTTTCCTAATGAGGCCAAAGCTTTCGTTTAGAATTCTTAACATAGATCTTAATTTTCACTGGGAAAAAATTGTCAGTGAATGCTTACAATTAGTTTTGCCTAGTGGAAAGCTTGGATTTGTTGACAAGTAAATTTGAATGTCCGTCGAAACTAGTCGACTGAAACTCGTGTCAATTAGGAAAAAAAAATCATTTCAATTCAACGATTGGGTCAAAATTATTTCCAAAAGAGGCCAAAGCTTGCGTTCGTATTGAATTTCTAAACACAAAAATCTAATTTTCGCTAGGAAAATCTAACTAACGGCTCAAGTCTGGACTAATTTTTTACTAGATAAAACGCGTTTAAACTGAAAACGGCTTTTAACTCCAACAAATATGTACGTACATGAAGTACTGGATAAAAATTAAGTACGCACGGAACAGTGAAAAAAGAAAACGGCAAGGTGCGTACTTTATTTTGTTCAGCTATATTCATATACATATCTTTGTGTGTGTGTGTGTGTGGAGAAAAAAAGTTTTTTACAAGCTCTCGAGAAGTCACGACTCCTAGATTAATAATAATTGGTCTTTAACGATATACACAAACGAATAAAACGCCTCAATCAAAATGAAAACAATATGTGTGTGTGTGTATGCTTGTCGTTTATACACGCCTGTGTCCAATAACATTAGAATAGTAAGCGATAGTACTTAGTTTTCTCTTCTCTATCTTATTATCCTTCATTTTTTGCTTTTGTCTCTCTAGTAATAGAATATTAGTAAATTGCGGTAGGAGTAGTAGTAATTAGCCGTATTAGTAACTAGCAATAGCAGTAGTAGTAGTGTGTAGTAAGTTACAAGGTAGCATATAGGGCTAATAATGCTCGAGATGTCGATGACGATGATCGTGAGAGTTGTTCGTTTTTTTGTTGTTGTTGTTGTCGCTTTTGTTTTTTTTTCCCCCTTCAATTTTACGTTCTCTACTCTCCTTATTCTTCTCTCTTTTTTTTTTTTTTAAATTTTTGTTCTTCCGCACAGACTTTTGTTCTTTCGGTTGTTCTCGATGTGTCCCTAGTCTCTTTACTTTAGCGCGATGGTGGAATTTCCGATACTTCTGCAATGAAAAATAGCAGCACATCGGTGCTTTTCGCTTATTTTCTTCTCTTTTTCTATCGCACTGTTGTTTGCGATCTTTGTTTTTTTTTTTATTTTTTTTTTTACAACTCTTCCGTATCGAAAAAAGAACCAAAAGGGGGCAATTTTCCATTTGTTCGTCGAAATACCAGCGTCTTGACATCGGGCATTTCTTTCCTTTTTTTTTTGTTCGTTGAAATTTTCGTTTTTATTTCCGCTTTGCTCGCGTCCCTTTCCCCTCGAGTTCGTTTTTTTAAAGTTGCATGTGTGTGTGTGTGTGTGTGTTTCTCTCTCTCTCTCTCTCTCACTTTCTGCCGTCTTTTCTCACCAAGTCCAATAGCAGTCTCGCGAAATGCCAAGTCCGATATTTAAAAAAAAAAAAAACAAAAAAAAAAGAAAAGTGAACGCTCCCCTTGCTGACAATAATTACTATCTATATCACAGACCCAAGTGACTAAACTCCTTCGATATATGTATACATATACACATATATACGGTATACATGCATATGTACATATATATATATATATATATAATATAAATATGTAATGCTTGTGAAGATCGCACAATCACACATATGCTCGCAAAGAAAAAAAAAAAAAAAAGAATTTAAAATAAAAAGTCAATAATAATAATCGTAATAATAATATTAAAAATAGTAAATAAACCAAAGAGTGCCGATACAATGGAAACGTGTAGAGATTTGTATTTATTTAATTTTCTATTTCTTCCGTTTCTCGCTTTCTTCCTATCTTTTCTACCTTTTTGTTTTTACGTGTAAATCGTCCGCTACTTTGAATCTTTGTTTTCTTTTCTTTTCTTTTCTTTTTCTCTTTCTCTCTTGTTTTATCGTCTCTTTCGAGTATCGCAGGTGGTGGATCGTTCAATGTGATAGTGCCAGCAGCGTGTATCGCAAAGGTCCTTCGTTAACACAACACCTCCCCGAGGCAATCGTACGCAAATTTTAATCCTGTGTGTGTGTGTGTGTGTGTGTCTTTATAAATAAAAAAAAAGGCGTCTGATGTGTTATCGCGTACTGCGAAACATCGCCTCGAGGAGAGAGGGATATTTGATTTGACTGATTCTCGTTTGCTCGTTGGTTTTTTTTTCTTCCACGTCATTTTTCCATAACACATACACGTATTCTCGTTGGGATAAAAAGTGTTTAAAATGAAAATAATTCTTTTTTACATGCCTCCGCGTACGCCCGATGCGTCAACGAGTATAATTCTTTTTCTTTTGGAGAGTGAGAATGTGGAGAGAGAGAGAGAGAGAGAGAGAGAGAGAGAGAGAGAGAGAGAGGGAGGGAGAGAGAGAGAGAGAGGAGAAAAATTTGTCGAAGCTTTGCTAAAAAAAAAAAGATTTGAGGCTTTTTGGGGAAGAAGAAAGCGTCCGGCAAGTCGCGCGCGCGCTCTTGTGATCCGCCAAAAGCACATACAAAACACGATATATAGATATACATGTGTGTTTTTTTTTGTTCGCGCACGGTTGTTGTTCCTCTTTGTTTTGTCGTCCGCGTATCAATTGTTACGCTGTATGTATTCGGGATAAATGATTGGTGGATTAGCGGGGGCGTATTGGGCGCACAAAAAGATGGCCGGATGTAAGCCAGGCGGTGGCGGCGGCAGAGGTGCCGGCGGGCGTGCTGGGCTCGTATGCGCCGAGGGTAAAACGCGATGATGATGATGATGATGATGATGCAGATGTCCGTGATGATGATGAAGATGTTGTTGTTGTTGTTGTTGTTGTTGATGAAGATGATGATGATGATGAAATTGATTAGAGTGCACTTGCTGCTGATGATGATGATGATGATGATGGTGATGATGATGAGAGTCGTTGGGATCTGGATCGTTAACGTTCGAGAGCGAATGATAAAGCTGTGTATTTTCTTCGGTCGGATCGAGGCTCGAATTGTCACGATATGTAGCGCTAGTTTTGTTCATCGTCGTTGTCGTCGTCGTCGTCGTCGTGGTCGTCGTCGTCGTCGCTGTGTCGTTTCTCGTATAGGGCGCAGAGGATGATTGTCCCGATGAGTTGTCGGATGTGCAGACGAGTCGATGGTCATTTGTCGATGGCAGCGTATTATCGGACGCGGCGTTGGTGACGTGTGTGTTGCTATCGTTGGTGTTGTTGTTGTTGTTGTTGCTGCTGCTGCTGCTGCTGCTACTAGGATCCAAGCACTAGTTGGTCGTTTGCGGATGTAGCAACGGTAGTGGAAGCTGAAGATTATTTTGCTTCGCTAAACTTGCTATTTCAGCGGCAATGCCACCTTTGCTACCGCCCAACGATTCGAGCGACGACGGCCCGTCGTTGTAGCGTAAATCACAAACGGGTGATTCGAAGCCGCCGGAAGTCGTGCCGCCGCCGGTGCTCTGTGGCGTCGGTGGATTGTGATTGCCGGTGCTCTGATTGTTGCTCATGTCGCGATGTACGCGATTCTGATGTCTTATCAGATAGCTATCGCGCACAAACGTGCGTCCGCATATGTTGCACTCGTACGTCGTACTTGCCGTGTGTGTACGAATGTGTATTGCAAATTGGCTCTTGGACGTGAACGTTAACGAGCAACGATCGCAAACTAATGGCTTTTCGGCAACGTGACTCCAACGATGCGCCGTTACGTATGACTTAACGGCAAAACGTTTCTGGCATATGTCACATGCGTACGGTCGTTCGCCCGTGTGTACGCGTTTGTGCGTATTCAGGCTGCTCTTTTGGGTGAAACGTTTGAGGCAAAGCTCGCACTGAAACGGTCTCTCACCCGTGTGCGTTCTCATGTGTACCTCGAGATAAGGCTTGCGACAAAAGCTCGCCTCGCACACGGTGCAATGATACGGCTTGTTGCCGGAGTGTAGCTTCATGTGGACGTAGTAAGACGACGCCGACGACAATACCTTGCCGCATACTTTGCAAGGCTGCGGCTTGGAGCGCGTACCCTCCTTAACGGTCTGTTGGCCGGTCGACTGACGCGTCGGCGCCGTAACCTGCTGTTGCTGCTGCGCTTGTTGTTGCTGTTGCTGCTGTTGCTGCTGCTGCTGCTGCTGCTGGACGCTCTGCTGGACATTCTGCTGCTGCTGCTGCTGCTGGGACTGCTGCTGATGCGACTGCATCGTTCGTTGCTGGGACTGCTGCATGCGACCTTCCCGCGTAAGACCCTCCCGCGCGTCCGACAGATTCACCATAGAGTTCGTACCGTCAGATCGACTAGAAGCAATCGAGTAGAATCCCATCGGCTCACTTTTGATTTGTTGTTCAAACATAGATGTCATAATGTCCACCTGACGAGGATGCGGCGCCGCCAGCTGCTGATGATGCTGGTGCGATACCGCCGCCGCAGCCGCTTGCTGATGGGATGGTGGGAGCAGAGTCAGGTTGCGCTTGACAAACTGCTCATATCCTGCGTACCAATCCACCTGCGTCGCACATACAACAAACAAACAAAAATACCTTTCGTTTTTATACGTCACAAATTGTCTTTGTAAAACCCCTTACAACCTAAAAACGCGTCCTCGGCCACCCCCCCCCCCCCCCCCGCTCACCCCCCTGCCAGGCTGGGCTAGCGACAACGTTCCCGCGGTTTCCTTCTGCCCCCCACCCCCGCATTTCTGACACCCCCACCGCGAGCGTGGTCAGAGATAGAGCCACGCGACAACGTGAGACACGCGAACATCGCGTAATCTTTCCTTCGCTACCACGATGATGACGACGACGACGACGACGCGGACACGCTTTGACATTCATTTTTGACAAGTGACACGAGCGCAAATACACACGATCAGCTGATTGCATAACGTTTTTTTTAGAAGCGGCGGAACGAGGGAGCGCGCGCGCGCGCCTATGTTCTCGACGATGGCCAAGGCGGTTGCACCTCTCTCTCTCTCTCTCACGCTCGCGTTCCCTCTCTCTCCCCCCCGCCGCCCCCCTGGCGAGAGATCGAACGCGTCGCGCGCCTTTTTTTTTTTTACGCGCTCGCGAAAAGAAACCGCGGCGTTAATGGCACCCGACGGGAAGGGGGGGGGGGGGGTGAGTGAAATTTGCGAAAATTACAAAGGGACGAGCACGATTTGACGCGAATGAACCGAATTGTCCCGTGGTTCGTTGCGTCGCGGGGGCGTACAGGGGAAAGGGGTAGGGGGGGGAGTTGCACTGTCGCGATCTCTCTCTCACGCACTTTTTTTCAACTCCGTAGCTCGTTCCTTCTCTCTCTCTCTCTCTCACGCGTGGATCGCAGCGTAGCGGGCTTCGTCGGGTGTATAAAATGTAAAACGCGCGGCGGGGGGACGACGAGAGACGAGGGAGCGAGAAGAAGGAAAGAAGGTGGGGAGGGGGGTGCGGGTGGGGGGCGCAAGAGGCTTTTTTTTTCGGAGGGTGCCTCGTAACGCCGTATAAATTATATTCGTAAATTACTAACCTTTGCTAATGTAGTGGTCCAGTCTAGTGTTGAAAAAGTTACGCCTCATCGAGCACACGAGCGTCGTTACGTTATTGTCACGGAACAGTACGGCACATTTGTTTAAACAATGTTTTTCTTCAACACAAAATATAAGATGGCTGCTACTATATTTCACGAAAGCAGCCCCACGCATATACATAGGTATAAAGCGGGGCGCTTACTGATTGACGATATGGACGAACGCTCGTAATTGGCCGAGCCGGAGTCTCTTGGGCGGCCTAAAGGCCCCTCTCGCAACGTAGCGACTCGCGCAAACCCGACGCCGTATACTCGCGTCACTATTGGCCGAGCGAAATTTTTCGCCGAGGCGCGCATCGGCGAGCGAGCGCGAGAGGGAGAGCGAAACGAAAAGAAAAGAAAAGAAAAGAAAAAAAACCAGGATTATACGGTGCACATACGAAGACGGCGTTTGAGCGCGAGCGTCGCAACGAGGCGTTTTCACTGTTCCTTGGCTCTTTTTTTTTTTCTCTCTCTCTCCGCGAATGTTGCGCGCGCCCTCCCTCCCCCCCTCTCTCCCTCCCGCCCGCCGCCAAATATTCCGATCGCTTATCTAATCGCAACCATGCCGATTCGTAGAGCGAGACGTTCACGTACGCGCTGCTAAACGCGACGAGAATTGTAAGAAACGTGGCCGCCCGGCTCTCTCTCTCTCTCTCTCTCTTTTCCCTCTCTCTCTTTCTCCTCGCTTTACCAATCGCGATAAACGCTCTTCTCGACAAGCTTCCTTGTATATCCTTCTCTCTCTCCTCTCTCTCTCTTTTTCTTTCTCTTTCTGTTTGTCCGATCACGAAAACTGTGTGTCCGAATGATCGCGGGACCGCATGTCTCCGGGACAACTCGCGACGACGCGCCACTGTGTACTGCCGCTTACGGCTATATATGGAACGCTTATCACTCCGTGTGGCGGCGAGGAGTGGGGGGGAGGAGAAGCAGCGAGCTTCTTTTTTTTTCTTCTCCTCACTCGTCGAGAGGACGCCGCTGTCGCATCGGGCGCGCGCTCTCTCGGCTCTCTCGCCGACTATGACGCGCGCGCGCTTCGTGCTAGAACCCTAATAACAAACACGCATCGGGCAAAATGTCCGCCAATAGAGAGAGAGAACGAGGTAGAGAGTGGGGCGAGTCAAGGGCACTATAAAAACGGCGGCAAACGCAAGAGGGCTCTCTTTCCCTCTCTCTTTCTCTCTCTCTCTCTCTCTTACTCTTCTCTTTTCGGATTCACAAGAATTATTTTACCCTCTGCCAGTGCTGTACGAGGCATGAATGAGACGTACGCGAGTCGAAAATTACACAAAACTCGATGCAACATCTACCAACGTACAAGACTTATAACATATAGATATAGATAGAAGAGGTTGGTACGTTGATTTGTCGATAAAGCGCGTCAAATTAATTCGACCGTAAGTCAAAAAAAAAAAGAGAGAGAGGCGTCGAACAAGCGAAATTACGAGAGAGTCGGCTTTTGTGCGGCGTACTTACGAGCCCCTCGAAACGACAAATGGCCAACAACGCGAGAGTCATGGACGCTCCACTCAACGATCCGGTCACCAAAGCCGTCGTTGACAATATTATGGGAAATTTGCCAACGAAGAAGCCGCCGGTACGTTGCATCGAGTGCGATCTATGCTTCACAAGCCAAACGGTCCTCGAGTGTCATCTTCAGGGATCTCGTCACGCCAAACAGGTATCTCTCTCTCTCTCTCTCTCTCTCTCTCTCTCTTGTCCTTCGCGTCGTCGCGTCCTGACGCTATTATCTCGGTGTCAACTTGTAATCGAACAAATCGTAGATCAGATCGAAGACCATAATGGCGTCGCTGGAGGAGACGAAAGTTGCGTTCAGCAAGGATCAGGAGGCTAACGGCCTCAAGTGCAACGTCTGCAACGTTTGCCTTAATTCCATACAACAGCTACAGACGCATCTCAACGGTAGGAATTTTAGAGCTCGCAACTACGGGCTCCTTTCGACGTAAGTGAATTTCGTTTCAGTCTCTCTTCTTCTTCTTCTTTTTTTGTTGTTGTTCTTTCGCAGGCAATCGTCACAAGAAGAAAGCCATGAAAGGTAATAAGCCAAACGTAAAGAATAGCGTGACTTACGCTCTTAGATGTAGAAGAGGCGTCTATCTGGACAAGCGAGTCCAGAAGAACGCCGTGGTACTCGTCTTCTGTTTGATACTCTTCGCATTTGCATGCCTAACGCTGCTGCTCACCTTTGTCTTTCATCTTTACGTTCTGTGACGAGCTACGACCAAACCCAAAGACCCAAAGGACACGACACGCTGGGAAAATTCACCTTTTTTTTTTTTTCCCTCATGCCGCGTCGTTCCTCGCTCGACTCTCTCGCTTTCTCTTCTTCTTCGTCTTCTTCTTCTTTGATTGTTTTTGTTATTTATTCTTAAATTTTGCGTACGCTGGTTCGTCGTTTATTCGTTTATTTATCTTTTGCTTGTGTCGATTATTGACTTTTTTGTTTTGCTTCCGCTTCGTCGTCTAATAAAGATTTTTCGGCTTAGACTCTTCGCTCGCTTCTATCCTTCCGCACGCTTTTCCCAGGCCCCCTACGTAAACACTTTAAACTGTTTGTATCGCACTGTCGACCGCCTTTCGAGGGAGCTCGTTGTTGCGCCCTCGCCTCGTCTTTGAATGTTGCAGTGTTTTGGCTGATAGTCGATAGAGCCACGAGTTTTTTTTTTTAGTAAAGATCGTAATTCTCATGGAAATTTGACGAAATTCGGATCTATCGTAAATTTATAACTCGATGATAAACATTCTACGTTAAGGTATGCCTTTCACGAACACGAATTTTCAACGATTAAGGAGGTTTAGAGGGTCACCCATAGCCCAAAATTTAAAAAAATTTATGTTATTGTCCTGACCATACTGAGTCTAAGAATTTTTTGAAATTTTTTCACCACAAAACACCAGAGCCAAAAATCTTTTAATGTATGTCATTTAACGTGTGATTAGACGGGCAAGACGTTCACTTAGCACACATTTAGCACTAAGATAAATCGTTTTTAACAACGGCTTAACGTAAACCTTTGCAAACATTTCGAATAAAAAAAAACAAACCCCATCTTGCCCAATTCAATATTGAACCATCAAGATTTGATAAAAATTAAATCATGAATCTTTTCAATGTTTTAATCTTTTTAATATTTTTCATCTTTTGATCAAATGATGAATCTTTTCAATCTTTCTAATATTTTTCATCTTTTGATCCTTTTAATGTAACAAAAAATTACGACTCTCATAATAATCATCAATAATATACTTTTTCAAGGTGCGAGTAACAGAACAGTTTTACTTTTTCACGCAATAAAAGTATAAAAATGCATAATTTTGCCATTCAATTATATATTTTATGAAAACAGCATCTACAGAATATACCTCGTATGCATTTTTTTGAGGTTTATTAAAAAAAAAAAGCTCTTAGACCGTTATTTGACTCAACTGGACCGCTCCAACCTCCTTAACTGATTTTCGTCTACAATAAAAGTCCCATCCCATTATACTGGTCAAATTTCAAGCCATGTTAAAAAGTTGAATCTTTTACAAATCGTCTGATTTATACGACAATGTCGATGACACGCAGGCCACATTTTTATCCAGTAATTTATGTACAACATTACTAAGAAATTCTAAATATTGTTTAAAGAAATTTTACATTGCTCGAAGAATGTTCAAAGCAAATATAAATGAAAAAAAAAAAACTACTGAAAAATATGACCAGAAGAATTTCCGTACCGGCTTTTCAGGAAAAATGTAAAAAAATGTTTAAGCCTACAAAATCTGAGAAATGTTTCATTCCAATTTATCGTTGGGTATAACAATTGATTGTAACTTATTTTCTTTCCGCTGCTTAAGTTCCACCGCGAAAGGAATACCTTAACATTCGAAAAACCAAAAAACACGGAAGCCAAAAATAGGAAAATTCTCATTCGGATTAAAAAAAAAAAAATAGAGAGAAAAAAATAACGTACCATGGACGTGTCCGTGAATGAGACGAGTCAAGTGTGTGCCCCACCGGGTCGTAAATGTCAAAAGGCCCGAGTGTCCCGCGCACCCTCTGAGAGAAAACGTTGCGACGATGCGGCCGAAAAGTCCCGCGAAGGATTCGAACGCGGGCGGGAGAAACAAAGCAAAAAAAAAAAAAAAAAGAACAAGTGGCACGCCTATCTCGCGCGCGGTGGCACACAGCACTAGCCTCCCGCACTCATCGAAGCGGACATTCTCTTTTTCCTCGTGTAGCATGAATGTGTAGTGCTCAAGCTGATTTATTATCACAATGGCCGCGAAAGAGACTCGCGTACGCGGCTGTGATAGATAGATAGTGTTGATTGCACATTGATGCTTAGGTGGATGGAGCGGCAACGAGGTGACGCAGGGCACGTCGCTCCAATCCGCCACCGCGACGAGCGTACCGGTCGTGCCCAAAATCATTGCGATTAAAAATCCACCGGGCAACACACCCAAGCCACCGAATCCCAACAAGGGCGTCTCCTTCTCTTGCGACGTTTGCAACAAATTCTTCAACTCCAAGGCCCAGTACGACGTGGTAAAGTGTCGGAATCTTAAAAGAAGAAAAAAAAAACATACGCTTTTCGTGCGATTTTTTTTTTAGTAATATTCTTTCTCTTTCCGCAGCACATCGGGTCCAAAAAGCACTCGGACAAATTGAACGGTGGCGCCATGAAGAATCTCAAGAAGAAGCGCTTCTTTCCGTATTGGAAGAAATCGAAAGTTCAGGAATGCGACGATTCTCAAATACCGATACCGTCCCTTGCTAACAACTTTGTTTCCGGCGGATACAGCACTTAGATACCTAATAATAATAATAATAATAATAATAATAATAATATATGTTTGAGGAAAGAAAAACGACGCTCGATCTCCGCCGTCAGTGCGTCTGAATCTTCGGTTTTCTTTCGCGCGTACGATAATGGTGTAACGAGCAGGTTTGACGAATAATAAGAGAGCCGGATCATTCCGATAAAAAAAAAAAAACAATGGTAAAAAAATAACAAAGTTTTGTTCTCACTCGAATGTACAAACGCTGGATTGTGAGATTCTAGTAAAGCGGATGTCAGGTTGTTGTTTTCGAAATTCTTGGCTCGAGTGCCGTAGCGCTCTCGTTCGGCGGCTGTTGAACAAAAAAAAAAAGTATTTTTAAAGAACAAGCTTTTATTTAATGTACTAAAAGGTAGAAAATAATTTTTTTTTTCTACCAAGTCCAACTTTTTTGATGTTTAATAAATTTGAACAATTCAGTTTTATTAATCGTATTTTAACTTGGCACAATTGTAATTGGAGATATTATCACACGTTAATTATCCAATTTCATGATTTTTAAGAAATTTAAGGTTGTTTTACAGTTAAATACAGTTGATATGTTGACGGATTTATGTAAATTAATGTCGAAATTTTGAACGCCCCGAACTTTTATTTATAGTCTCGCACGTAGGTGACGATAAAAAAAATATTTTCTACTTTTTGGTAAATAAAAGCTTGTTTTTTTTTTTAATTACTTTTTACATATAAATTATTTTCTATTTTTTAGTCCAATTGATTTTACTAGAACTCTGAAATGTTTGCAAAGAGGGTTTAATCTTTGCAAACGAAACGGTGTTATTGTTGGTCGATTGTCAGGAGAAATCTTGGAGGACGATAGGTGGCATCTATCATAGATTTTGGCTCACCACTTATTGGATCCTTTAACGTGCGATCCGAGAGCACTTGGAGCCATTCATTAAATATCGCTAATTTTACATGAAAAGTTGACAATTGTTTTTTTTTTTTTTTTCAAGATGAATCATGCATCGTCACCTCTTGGATGCATGTTTGCAAAAATTTTCCGAGCCTCTAAGCAATCGGGAAGTGGATGAAATATCGATTTTCCGTTTTGCATCTCAAAGTCAAGTTAAATAAAAGCTTGTAAAAAAAAAGGAGCAACGATTTTTCAAATTTCAATAAATCTCCGTGTGAATTTATCTCACCTTGATCGCGTAAGTCTCGAGGAGTTTTTTCAACTCGTAATTTTGTCGTCTGAGGCATTGAGTTTGCTCGTTGAGGCTGTGTCGTTCTCGCAGTACATCATGATACTTTTCAAGACCAACGAGAAGAGCGTCCCAGAGTCTCTCTCTCTCGGCCGGGAAAACGTTTCGCCAGCAATTCCAAAAATTCGTCACGTCCTCGTTGGTGAGTTTTCGCGATAGGCACGGGGTGAATTTTCCCTTGGCAATCGGTACAGGATCGTTGATACGACGGCAATTTTCCGCGTATTGTCTGAGCGCTTTGGTCACGTGAGCCGAGTGAATCTCCAGGAGATGTCTCCTCGGGCAGGTCAAGTTCTTGATCGAGACAGCGTCCTCGGACGATTCGTCCGCCTCTGTATCGATAATCTCGATTTTTTTGGCTTCCTCGATATTGCGATTGCTCGTACGGCCGTCACTTCCGGTCTCCTCGCGTCCGTCCGACTCATTGTCGCCTTCCTCCTCCTCCTCCTCCGTGACTCTGCAGGAAAGTCATCGCGTGAGACATCGACTATGACCGGAAACGGCCGAGTAACCAAGTTTTCGCTTAAAGGGTGAAGAAAATGAAAACGCTCGAGCCCGGAATGTCGTGCGTAGGAAAATATAACGAAGAGAAAGAATATTCAATAAACCATTTATTCAATTATTAATGAGAATATATCTGTATAGAATATCTAGTTAATTAGATGATAAAAAATATTAATTATCAACGAATTAAAATAATATTGATTGCATAATATGCCAGCTGTATTGAAAGAGAGTACCTCGCCGGGGTGGCCTCGCTCGAGGATTCTCCCTTTCCGGATCCTGTCAGGATCGAGCCATCGTCGTCCTCGTTCGCACAGGTCGCGCAATACGCGTACGGCAAAAAAAAATCGAGTAGTAGATCAATCTGTTCCATGGAGTCGATCCCCAATGCCTGAAATTCGTGTTATTGTTACTATCGTCACGCAATAATACCTCTAAAATTTACCGATTTTATTTTGTTTCTTATCAAAAGATAATTAAACCACAATATTGGAATGTTGAATAAGTTATCGCTGTTTTTTTTTCGTGAAAATTAATGCTTTATTTTTAATATTTAGTAAAAAAAAAAAAAAATGGTGCTGAAAGTATTGTCCATCGCTAGCCGCTACTTTTTTCCATCTTTTTCCCAACACAAAATATTACGATTCTTATCACCGTAAATATTCCGCACCGCAAGGGTAGAGATATCCGAAGATGGAAAACAGGATATTCCATATATATATATTGAACCAGCCGTGACCGGAAGTTTGGTATTATTTGCTATATGATAAAAATGTGCTATAATATTATTTATTAAAAAAATATATATATTTCTAAATAATATAATATTTAAGCATACATTATATATATTATATTATATATTATATAATATATAATATATAATATAATATATATAAACAGATATATATAATATATTATATATAAACTATAATATTATAGTTTGGTGTTATTTGGTATATAATAAAAGTATGCTATACTATAATATATATATATATATTATATTATATATATTATAACTATACTATTATATATATATATATATATATATATATATATATATATATATATATATATATATATATATATATATATATATTGAACCAGCCGTGACCGGAAGTTTGGTATTATTTGCAATATGATAAAAATATGCTATAATATTATTTATTAAAAAAATATATATATTTCTAAATAATATAATATTAAAGCATACATTATATATATTATATTATATATTATATAATATATAATATATAATATAATATATATAAACAGATATTATATATAATATATTATATATAAACTACAATATTATAGTTTGGTGTGATTTGGTATATAATAAAAGTATGCTATACTATAATATATATATTATATTATTATATAATAAATATAATATATATATTATATTATATATTATATAATATATAATATATACTATAATATATATAATATATTATATATAAACTATAATATTATAGTTTGGTGTGATTTGGTATATAATAAAAGTATGCTATACTATTATATATATATATATATATATATATATATATATATATATATTATATATTATATAGCATACTTTTATTATATACCAAATAACACCAAACTATAATATTATAGTTTATATATAATATATAATATATATAATATAAAATATATAATATATATAATACATGTTTATATATAATGTATGCTATAATATTATATTATTTATAAATATATATATTTTTTTTTAATAAATAATATTATAATATTTCAGCATATTTTTATCATATACCAAATAACACCAAACTTCCGGTCACGGCTGGTTCAATATATATATATATTTATTTATTAAAAATAACCATGATAATAATAATTACTTGAAAAACATTGTCGAGTCGAATGATAACGTTCTCCTCGTAAGTATGAGGTGCGAGCAATTCTCGAAGCTTGTCCTCAATCAGAAAGCCCGTATGATCGGCGATTTGTCCAAGTATATGATTCAACAGACGTCGCTCCATATTCAAAGTCTCCGGGTCCCTCGATTTCTGTTCGCAAACGTTCGCTCGCTTGGTGATCGCCGCCATATCGGTTCTTCCTGATCGTAAGAGCGGAATTCGTAATTACCTTGCGTTTCGTCGTTGACAATTAGCAGAGGATTTAAAAGAAACGTATAGTCAGAGCAATACTTTGTTCCATTTGTTTGAGAGCGTCGCGATACGACGGAAGATCCTGCCGTTTCAACGAAGGCATCACAGGCGGGCTCCAATCGAGGCCCAACGTTTGCTCGTGAATTATTCGATCGGCTGACAAAATCTGAAAGCAAATCGGAATATAAAAAATCAGCGATTCCAAGCGAATATTGATACGATTGCCCATGGGACGAATACTTTTCGTACTTTTTCCACAAGCTCGTTCGCCTTGCTCGCGTTCATGTCCCAAATATCGAAATATTGTTTCTCGTTGACACGCTCGAAGTGCCGTGACTTTGCCTCGAGCTCGGCAATGTTCGTGCGTGCCCTTCTCACCTGTTCGCACAATTTTTCAATCTCCGACCTGGTCGTCACCTCAAGATCGTGGTATTCCTTCTTCAGCCCGTTCAACACGTCCTGAAGTCTGAAAGGGGGTCCGAATTGAAAAAAAAAAACACCTCACGTAATTTTAATGAACGTTCTCTTTAGAATGTCGAGACAAACTTGTTTATCCTGCGTCTCTGTTGATTCTTCACGATAGTGTTTTCGTCCTCTCGAAGTTTCAGCACCGCGTAACCGTAATCAAGCTTCTCAATGTTGATAGCGCAAATGGCTTTGGCCCGTTGTACCTCGAGTTCAAGATTTTGGCACTCGGTCTCGAGTTCGATTTTTCGCGATCGATATTTCTCCTGATGTTCCGTCATAACGCGTTTCATCTCAGCCTCGTACTCGAGCATCGTTGCTTTTCGCGATTCAACACCTCGCATCTCCTCCTCGCGACGCTTACCGTACAAAACGTCCCATCTCCGTTCAACGCTCTCCAGCAGACTGGTCCTCTCAGCGCCGAGAGCTTCCTCTATAAGGACGAGCTCCTTGCGGTAAGCCTTCGCTACGGTATTGATCTGCGATTGGAAAAGAGAAAATTTCGTCTAATGTTTTTTTTTGGATAGAGATAATTTTTATTGGAATGAAAAACTCGCCTGATTCTCGATCCTTTCGATCAACAAATTCACGTCCTCGCTTTGCCTTTTTTGATCCTCAACGAACTTGTCATCCGCGACATCCAATTCGTTCTTCAGCTCGTCTATGAGAGCATCCTTGCGCTCGAGTATCTCCGAACATCTGGCCCTCTGAGACTCGATACCCGAGCGAACGTCCAAAGGATCCTTGGAGGCGAGAACGGCGGGCCATTCGGCGCTGACGCTTCGATACTCGTCGGCGAACTCGTCCGCCTCGTCTCGAAGCTTCTTCAACAAACTCCTACGCACCGCGTGCTCCTCCTTGCGACGATCCTGCGCTCGCGCTTCGTTGGCGACATTGACGTTGCGCACAACTTCGTTACCCTCGGCTATCAACTTTTCCAGGACTTCGGCGCTCGTCTCTATCTGCTTTTCCGTTTGCGTCTTTTCGACGCTCGGCCCTCCGTCGTCCGCTCCTTCCTGCCTGGAGGCAAACGCTTTTACGTGGGTGTTCGCGCAAAGAAATTGAATCGCGAATAAATTGGTAGCTGGCGAAATTCAATCTAGAATTGTAATTTGATAAATGCTCAAGGAAAATAACATTTTCCGAACGTTCGAGCGTTAATTTATCGCAATTAGCTCGGTTTAGATTAAAGTTTTGAAAGATATTTGGCGGCCCAGTTTGCTATCCTCGGCAGGCTGGTTCCGTGATCCGACCGCTGCGGCAAACTAACATTGATGATTTATTTAAATTATAGTGTTTCGTGTTTTTATCGACAATTTGTATTCTAAATGAATTAAATATTAATACATTTTCATCCATTGGTCGGTGTTCCCTATAGCCTGAAATACGAGATGAGCGCTTACTTTTTAAGGACTTCGAGTCGTCTCTGAATTCTGAGCCTTCGCGCCAATTTACGTTCCGCAGGATCGTCCGAGTTGACGGACGGTTCGTCCGGCGGGTCAAATTCTTCGTTTTCCATTCTCGATTATCGTTACAGCGCGTAACCACGATGTCTCGTTATCTCGTGCGTATCTCCGAGTTTGTTTCGTTCCAAACAAAATTTACCCGTGGGCAAACGTTGCCGTGGGCAACGGAATGAATATCGGGAAAATCGACGAGTCGCAGGAGAAGGAAAAAAAGGCCATTCGTGTGCATCTTCATGAAAATAAAAGATCTCGTAAGACTGCCTCGCTGCAACCTAACCTCAATTCTCGTCAATTGAAAGCGAACTCTGGTCAATTGCCGGCGCCTTTACAATTCTCTCAAAATTCCACCCGAAACTAGTCCCCACAATGAAGTCGTTACGTTCAATCGTCAACGGGCCGCAGTTTCTAAAGTACTGATTCGAATTTAACGACTCGAACATTCGGGTCAGTTACGATTACGAGCGTTTGAATTTGAATGGCATGATAATCGTCGTTTCCGGCGAGGGGCACGAACACGTGACAGCGCCCAATGGCCGTGTCGGCCATCTTCCTTAATTTTTCCACACGCAACAGGCTCCGTGGCCGCGAGATCGCGCCACCTGTCCGCGCGCCGACGGACACGTTCGTCTTCACGAACATTTTTTTTCCGGCGGAAATAGTACCCGGAAAGTACGATCGCAGCCCATTCTCTTCGCAGACGATTCTTCTTCTTTTTTTTTTACTTATTGCCGGAGCAACCTGCCACGGGGCGAGGGAGGAGTGGCACAATTTCGTCGAAGCAGAAAGTAAAATGGCGTCATGATCGCTGCGTAGATTGCGAGTCATCGTTACGTTCGTTTTTCTATCCCTCTCTCTCTCTCTCTCTCTCTCTCTCTCTCTCTCTCTCTCTCTGTCCGCTAACAATTCAGCCATTTTGCGTTTGAGATAGAGGAAGCTTCGGCGAGGATCTCTCTTTTAGGAAGAAAATTGTGCGGCACGGCGCATTCGAGGAGTACGCAGTTTGACGTGCACGCGATTTCGGACGGTCGTGTACGCGCAGAGAAGCGAAAAAAAAATGAACAAACCAGAGAGAAAGAGAGAGAGAGAGAGAGAAAGAAACGAGTTCAACGCGACAAGAGGAAACGTAAAAAAAGCAGGTATAGCGAAGAAAACTGAACGAACGATAATTCTCTCTCGATAGATCGTATTGTAGTGTGGCTCGAACGAGGCTCCGACCCAGCTTGCATCGCGCGCGCGGCTGCGTCGATCGCGCTCGATGCCGACGAGATCCAACAGAAACGAGTCCCCCCCCTCGACCCCCTTAACGGGGGAGTGCGAGGGCTTAGCGAAGAGAAGGATCAAAAGCGCGAGATAGAATTAGAGAGAGTGAGAGCGAGAGCGAGAGAGAGAGAGAGAGAGCAAGAGAGAGAGCGAGTCCGCCGTGGCGGTGGGCGAAGAGGGGGGGGGGGGTGTATCTTTGCCTCGGGAGTTCGGGTTAGCTCGTTCGACCCGTTATCCCTTCTCCCCCGTCATCCCAGCGATCCCCACTTGTCCTTCCTTTACAATAGCAAAGCACAAGAGAGGAATCCCGCGAGGTTTCTCGCATATTCACGTTGACATACCAAAAAGGCGTAACTTTGTGAATTTTCGTTCGTAAAGTTCGAACGTGTGACGGCCTTACGATGATCGGAAAATCTCGTGCGTTTTTGTAAACTCGTAACGCAAAAAAACACGACGCGAGCTAACGTGGCGCGCTTACGGCTGTGACGTAGCGCACGATACGCCCTTCTGACGCGCGACGTTCGTGAACCGAGGATACAGCGACGCATGCGCGCGTGTGTCGAGTCCGAACCGTTGCTCCGTGCCGCGCGTCTCTTTGCCCCTCTCCATTCCCCCCCCCCCCTCCGCCCAACTGCGGACGGATTCCTACCACTGTAAACACCGATCGTACGAGCGAGCGAGAGAGGGAAAGAGATAGCGCGGGGCAACCGTCTCGCTCGCGTTTCCCCTTCGTATTTCTCCCCACCGCGATGGCGCGCCGCGTCTCCGCCAGCGAGCCGCGCTACGCTCCCGCCACGGTGACGTCACTTCGAGTAGTGTAGTGCAGTGAGAAGGAGCGAAGATTGCTCCGTCCCGGTGTACGTGTCTCCGAGTGTCGAACGAGATAACCTTTCTTTCTTTCTTTTTTTTTCTTCTTCAAATTCCTTTACAAGAAATTCGTGAGGCTCGCCGGTAAGCCTGTCGTTAATGTACGAACGGAATAATAATCCCGTACAAATTTTTCCAATTGTGAAACACGAGACTCGTTCTCGCTAAGTTTGTGCGGTGCGCGCGTTCGTGTGTGTGTGTGTGTGTGTGCGTGGGTCAAAGGCCTTTCCGTTGTGACCGCGCGCAATCGCAATTTAAACCGTCGACACAGTCGACGAGGAGGTGAAAAAAAAAAAAAAGAAACGTCGGAGCGGATCGCTCGAGACACGTAACGAGAGAGAGAGAGCAGTGCGCGTAAAGCCCGTCGTCCTCGTCGCGTTCGAAACCCAAGGAATATTGGGGTTTCCGAGTCGCAAAAAAAAAAAAAAAAACAAACAAACAAAAAACGTGAGTTATACAAACGTCGCGCGAGAACTCGCGTCCTACGGATAATTGACGCGTGGAATGAACGTCGGTTGTAGAGAGTTGCCTCCAGAGGAGTCGTAACCATCCTTGAGAGGCTCAAACACGAGAGTGAGTAACACACGAGCGAGCGAGATAGAGAAAGCCAAGAGGATTGTGTGTGCGCGCGCTAGCGAGCGAGACAGAGAGCGTTGTACGAAACGTTGCCCGCCATCTAGGCGCCTCGATCCTGCTCTCTGGTCAATCCTCCCCTCCCCTCTCTCTCTCTCTCACGAAAATCCCTACCGCGGCAACCTTTTCCCCGCTACTATACCTCTTCTCTCTCTCTCTCTCTCTCACACACACACTCGGACTACGCGACCCACGGTTTATTGTGCGTGCTACGCGCTCTCAATCCGCGAGTGTTAAATCGAAAAAAAAAGAAAAAGAAAAACGCCGAAATTTCGGAAAAATTGAGTTTTCGTGCTTGAAGAACGTGCCAGGATTAAAAAAAAAAAAAATAACGTAAAAGGATATCGCGAGTGTTCCTACGAAAGCCGTACAATAGGTGGCAGCAGTTGATTTTTTTTTCTTTTTTTTTTTTTCGTTTCCCGAGAATTCGCGGTGTGCGCGCGCGCGCCCGCCCGCGTGTGTTTCGGGTTACGAAGTTGGCAATGGAATGGGACGGCTCGTCGTCGTCCGGTGCTCGCCAGTGCTGTGCTGTGTTGCGCCAGAGCCCACGTAAATAGAGAGAGAGATAAAAAATCCTAGTGCTTTTTTTTTGTTTTCAAAGTTAACGTTCCGGCCGCTTTTCGTTTCTCTCTTATTTTTGTCACGCTTCGTACCATGTGGCGTTCGGCAACAATAAAAGATCGTATCGTATCGTCAAGCGGCAGATTGGTGAGAAAGAGAAGCTACGTGAAGCGTGTGCGCGGCGACGCTGCTGTTGTAACCTCGTCTTCGTCGTTCTACCACGGTGCGTTGTTCTTCCGTGGTCGTCGCGAAGCATTATTTCGCATACCGAGGCGGCTATTATCACGCGTATTCCTCGCACCGGCTATTTCGCCCCGTCTCGAGCTTCGTTAGAGAGAGAGAGCGAGAGAGAGAGAGAGAGAGATCAGAGTGCGAAGTTACAGTGTTCCGAGAAGGTGTTCCCCCTCTCCTTTTTTTTCGTGCTCGCGAAGCACCCCCCCCCCCCCTCTACGCGCCGATCGTCGGAAGTGTTTCTCTCTCGCGCACGCGCGCGCGGTGATCGAATTTTCGTGCGCGAAACGGTAGAGTGACGAGAGAAGAGTAAAAAAAAAAAAAGAAAGAAAAGAAAAAAGAGAGTCGACCGAGGCGTGTACCAGTGCTGGATATAAAAGTTTTTTTTCTCGCTCTTTCGTGCGTACACCCACACACAAACGCACATATATACACGCTTACGTATATGTGGGTGTGCATGTATCCGCGAGTAAAAAAAAACGGCGTTATTGTTTTTCGTAAATTTTACTCCCTCGGCAGCGCCGATCTCGCAGTCGAGAGAGAGAGAGAGAGAAAGAAAAAGATCGAGCGATGAAAAAGTAGTGTGTGTGTGTGTGTGTGTGCGTGCGCGGTGAAGACGTCGCGCGGCGCTGCGGGGTGGAGGGCGGCGGCGGGGCGAATAGAGCGACAGTGAGGGGCGTGTGTGTGCTGTGAAGCGCGCGCGCGCGCGCGCACGCGTGCGCTCTCTCTCTCTCTTACGAAGAGGGAAGAGCGAGAGAGAGAGATAGAGGTGTAGCGGCCGGGGCGCCGTAAAGCGAAACGGAGCGTGCGCGGAGGGGAACGGGAGAGAGAGAGAGAAAGAGCACTGCTGCTGCTGCTGCTGCTGCTCTACCACCACCGTTGTCGCGTTATAACATACACAGTGGTTTCTTCACCATTTTGTGCGCGTGTTACATTCTCTCTCTCTCCGTTCGCGCGCCATTGTGTGCGTCTCTCTCTCTCTCTTTGTGGTACGTGTGGTGGTTCGTGCACGATATATAAATTGTGCTCTCTCTATCTCTCTCTCTGGTGTCGCCGCGGCTCAACGAGGATAAGAGGCGAAAAAAAAAAATAGAGAGAGAGAGAAAGAATAGAAGAGGAAAAAAAATCGTGAATTTTCGGGTGATTTTTGTTTTTTTTTTTTTTTTCGTGCATGTGGCCAGTGCTTTAAAATATTCCCAGCGTGGTGTTTTCACTCGGTCGTTACAATATCGGGAGGAAAAATAATCGATCGTAAGCGCGAAAAGTTTTTCCCTTTCCCCTTCGGGGCTCATCACCGAATCGTCATTGTTGGCGGTGCTGCTGCTGCTGTTGTTGTTGTTGTAGTGGTGGTGGTGGTTGTTGTTATTATTATTATTATTATTGTTATTGTTGTTGTTGTTGTTGCCGAACAACGATCCGTTGGCGAAGACGCCCACGACGCTGCTACCCCCTTGCCCATCCCCCCCCCCCCCCATCTCGCGAGTGTTGTGTGTCGTGTTGTGTTAAGTGCCCCGCAAAACGATAACACAACATCCGATCCCAAATGAAGAGTTCGGAGCAAAATGGTTAGAGAGACACGTCACCTGTGGGTTGGAAATCTGCCGGAAAACATCCGCGAGGATCGCATCAGAGAACATTTCAAACGGTGAGTTTTTATTTTTATTTCATTCCCAATTCAATCGCGAAAGAAAAGAAAAACATTTTTCTTCTGCGACTTTGTTTTATGTTCACTTTTTTTTTTTTTTGCGTACTTTACCGTTTGACATCAGCCTTTTTTTGGTGAAGAATTTCCCTAGATTTGAGTACCAGCGTGTATTCTGGTAATTTTTTTTCAGCTTGACACGAATCCCCCTGATCTGTCTAGTTATTTGGAAATAACTAGGGAGATCTAGATTTGACAATCGAGTTAGTTGAAAATTACTAGACATCTAGATTTGACAATCTAGTTATTTGAAAATTACTAGACAGATCTAAATTTCCCAGTATAGTTGTTCTTCACATCTAGAATTCCCTATCCACTTATTTTCTGTATCTAAATTTCCCTATCTAGTAATTTTATATATTTAGATTTCCCTATTTATTTATTTTCTATATCTAGATTTCCCTATCTAGTTATTATCTATATCTAGATTTCCCTATCCACTTATTTTCTATATCTAGAATTCCCTATCTAGTTATTTTCTATATCTAGATTTCCCTATCTAGTTCTCTTCAAATAACTAGATTTCCCTATCTAGTTCTCTTCAAATAACTAGACGGATCTAGATTTCCCAAACAAACCCAAACCCAGATTTGTCTAGTTATTTTTGCCTTTTTGCCGTTTCTTTTTCTGTCTTTTTTTTCTATCTACCATTATTCGTTGAAAATTACTTAGCCCTGGGTGCAAAGGGAGGTGGGTCGAGAAAGAACAGGAGCGTGATCAGAGCGTATTTGTCTGCGGATTTGTGTGTTTTGAGCCAAGACGAGATCACCTGTACGATCAGGCAGATATACGTGTAGTAGTGATACGTTGACGATTGTCAAAGCAGATTATAGGAATGACGAAATGAGCGATCGGCATTGCTCGAGAGTTGCAACCGGGCGGGCATAATTCTTCGGCGTTAAAAAATGTGAACTCGCAAGCAGCACGGAAAAAAAAAAGAAATCGGTAACATCTTCGTAGCGATTGCATAAAAAAGAGACGCATTTATATGCACATATATATATATATATATATATATATATAATATATACTAATATATTGCCACAAAAAAATATAAATAAATATCTTGTGTGACAATATTAGTGGATAACGTGAGATCTACGAATAATTTAATATTACACGCCTCAACTATACATTATGAACACTTTATACCAGTAATAATAATAATAGTAATAAAATATAGTTGCGGTATGCTATATTAAATTATTCATATATATATTTATTGATCTTGTGTGACAATATATTAGTGTATAATGCGATAAATCGACGAAAAATTTAATATTACATGCCTCAAATATATTCATATTCCTATCATTATTATGAACACTTTATACGAGTCGTAATAGTAATAAAATATAGTTGCAGTATGCAATATTAAATTATTCATACATTATTATTGTCTTTTTTTTGCTATAAGATTTTTATTTATGCGGGCAACGCACTCAGTATCACTGTAGCTCTTATTACTATTATACATTATGATAGTATAGTGTATGCGTGTGTGCGTGCGTGTGTGCGTGTGTGCGTGTGTGTGTGTGTGTGTGTGTGTAGTGTATACAACGTTGTTGTATTCATTCGTTGGACGATGGACAAGAGCAGCAGAGCGTTTGTTGGTGGGTGCGGGAGAGTCCGGTGAAAACGTCGTGGGTGCGAGAGGATCCGAGACGTGTGCCGTGCCACAAATGTTTTCGAACGAGAACGTATCCGAGAGAGAACTATATATCCTCCAGGGTAAAGGCACACACACACACAGAGTGTGCGTAGACCAAAGGCGAGAGGGGCCTTGGGGCTGGCTGGTTTCTCTCTTTCTTTTCTATCTCCCCTCTCGTTCCCGCAGCCCCTCTCCCCCCTCTCGACCAACTCAACCAAGCCCTCTGCGGCTCTCGCCGCCTCTCTCTCTCTCTCTCTCTCTCTCTCTCTCTCTCTCTCTCTCTCTCTCTCTCTCTCTCTCTCTCTCTCTCTCTCTCTCTCTCTCTCTCTCTCTCTCTACTCGGCCACGTTTATTTTATTTTTTCTTTCGAAGTAATAATAGGCGGAGGACAGCCATTTTGAGAGCTCACGGCGCGGGACGAAGTTATTGTTCGACAGTGCGTCTCAACTTGGGGATCAGTTGGTTTTTCCATCGCTTGGCTTTCTCTCTCTCTCTCTCTCTCTCTCTCTCTCTCTCTCTCTCTCTCTCTCTCTCGCTCTCGCTCTGCTGTCTTTCTGTCTGTCTTATGGCACATACGCAACGACGATTCTCCTTTCGGTCAATTCTCGAGCGTTTGCTCTCAAACACGAATATGAAGGGAACGAGGGAGGGAAAGATTTTCGTTCGTACTCTAGGCGTACAGAGCATTGATGTTTTTTCCATTTCGGTGTCTTATCGCTCAACGGGAGCGAGGTAGATTCCGTCATAGTCGTCACGAGGCTCCCAATATCGTTTGCACTTGTACGACGCCCCCCCCCCCCCCCCCCTCTATTCGTGCCCCGCGATGTAATAATAGACGTCGGGCGAGCGAGCGCCATCTTGAGAAGAGAATCGAGGAGGCCCTACCGACTCTCTCTCTCTCTCTCTCTCTCTCTCTCTCTCTCTCTCTCTCACACGCCGAGTTTATTGTTCCGCTCGGTGACTCTCAACTCGAGGATCATCGTATCGACGACCACGTCGACGCGACGACGACGGACGAGGAGAGACATTTCTCGAAATTCCTCAACCGTGCGAATTTCTCGTATTCTCTCGACGACATTTTCTTTTGTTCGATTTCTTGTTTACTTTTCTTCGTTTTCTTGCTCACTGGGAAATTGTCGGTTTCGGGGAAATAGAAATGAAGTTTTTTTTTTTTTTAGAGTGTAGCAATACGGTAGACCCGTGAGCATTGAAGCGTGCTCGGCTCTCTCGGTTTTCCTGGATGCCTGAATTTCTAATCGATTATTTTTATTTATTTTTTTTAAATTGAATTACTTTTGCTTTAGTTTTTGCTTTAGCTGTTATTTTCAGTATCATCCAAAAATCATATTTTACAAATAATTTGTGGATCGCTGAATGAGAGTCCTTAAAAAGTGCGCGAATAAAATTTTTGGGGACATTGTAAGAAAAAAGAAGAAAAAACTACTTTTCGTTGTGTTCCAAACGCGATGCAAACTTCTGTCTCGTTGATGATGGCTATGTTTTGGGTCCTTTTTTTATTTCATTGTATATAGTAGTAGTAGTATTGGGAGTCCAAATTAATTCGGTCCGTTTTTTTGGTGGTAAAAAATCCATTTATTTCAAAATTAAAGGTATGAATAAATTAATCAAAGTATCGTTCATCGCTGGCTACTACTTTTTTCCCACCTCTCAGGCAATTTTCGAATTCCATATCGAAAAAAAAAAAACGTCTCGTCTTTTGAGGCGATCCAAGTTTTGAGCCAATTTTACGATTTCTGCGAAAGAAGTGAAGCGGTGAGCTGCCTAAATCCTGCCGCATCCGTCGGAACAACCAGTAATCAGAAGGAGCAATGTCCGGAGAATACGGCGGGTGCGGTGAAATATCCCCATTTGAGCGTTTCCAAATTGTTTTACGACTTTTGCGACACGAGGCCGAGCGTTGTCATGCAGAAGAATAATTTTGTCATGTCTTTGCTCGTATTCCGGCCGTTTTTCTCGTAATTCACGGCTCAAACGAATCAATTGTAGTCTATACCGAACGTCCGCAATGGAATCGCCAGGTTGTAGCAGCTTCATTGGCTCATTTGGCTGTCCAGGGCGAGGCTTGTCTTCAACGCTGAACATCACCGTGTCTCAAAGCGTCGAAACCCCGTTCCCTACATGATTTATCAGTTGGAGCATCATCACCGTAAACTTCAACGAGCATTCGATGCGCTTCAGCTGCACTTTTCTTCCAATTAAAGCCAGAAAAGTAAAAATTCCCGCAAATGCTGGTCAGTTAAGGCGGGATCCTGAATTAGCCGGTTCGAAAGATCGATATTTTGAGGAATTTTTTTCGGGTAAAAAAAAAAGCAAGTTTAGCGAAATTTTCAGATAATTTTATTACATGTCTGAACATAAGAAAACAATTTTTTTTAAAGAAAAATATCAACAGGCAACCGATTTTTATGCACATTCGTGCCACTGCTGTTTCCATGCGGCGTGACAAATGGAGCTCGTAATTTTCATCTGAAACAAAAAAAAACCAAAAACCATTTTAATTGTGACATATTTTTCTTCTATATGAACTAAAAGAAAATGAAAAAAATGTTGAAATTTGAATGTTTTTTCGGGTTTGAAGTAGAAAATGTGCTTTTTGTGAAAAAAAAAAAATTATTTCAACTTGCTAAAAAAATTGTTAAGAATTTTTTTTTCGACAATGTTTTTAGTTCAAATAGAAAAGAAAACGTTACTGAAGCGAACAAGCTTTGGTTTGTTTCGATTGGACTTCTAGTTTTGTTTGTAATCAGTTACGCCAAATTAGAAAAATCGTAAAAACGAAAAGTCGAGAAAACGGGCGCCCTAACTGCCCGAGCGCCCGTATACCTGCTCGACACTCCACTACGTTCAGTGCTGTATCTTTGGAAATCATTCGAATTGGGCTATAAAACTTTGTCTAGACATTCTTAGATACATCAGGAATAGATTTAAACAATAAAAAAAAAAATCGATTTTTTGGACCTTCTAATTCAGGATCCGGCCTTAACACAAACATTTGACATATTCAACACAGTAAAAAAAAAAAAACAAGCTTTTTAATGGAACTCAAAGCGATGTAAACTGAATGTTATTGACAGATGTCTAACCGAAATCAGCTGTCACTATGAAACATTCGTAACAGCCAGAGCCATCTCTCGAAAACGGACCGAATTCATTTGTACTCCCAATAGTTCAAACAAATCCCCAACATTGCTCCTTTATTTTCCCAATTGTCTTCAAACGCACGCACGTTTCACAATCAATTTCTTTTCTTCCAATTCCTCATATTTAAACGCTGTCTCAAACTTAACTTATTTTAAATTCACGTTACTAATATCGATAGGAACGAGAAAAAAAAAAAAAATTCATTTTATCATCCTCGTCTATTCTCTCCTGCATTATTCGCAGACCGAAATTCCAGAATATTCAAATTACATTCCTCCGTCACTTCCCGTCTTTTCTTTTTCTCTACACTTTGCCGTCTAAAGAGACGTCCGAATTTTTCCGCGCGCGCACCTCGTCGCAGAAACGAAAATCGTGTTTTCCTCCCATTTTTTTTTTTTTAAAGCTTCACGTCCTCGGCCCCCGTCGCGTTCTTTATTCCTCCTCCTCCTCCTCCTCCTCCTCCTCCTCCTCCTTCTTCGCCTGCTCTTCCTTGTCTGTTTTTCGTTCTAGCGGACATCGAGAACGAGACGAACCTTTTTTTTCGTTCTTCTCGTCGTGTGTTGTGTGCGCGCGCGCGCGCATGTGTGTTGCGATACGTGAGAGTCAGAAGAAGAAGAAGGACCGTGTGTGGAGACGGTGCCGCTGTGCCCCAGCGAAAGCGTGTGTGTATCGCCGGGATCGAGGCGAGGGGGGCTGAGATAGAGAGAGAGAGAGAGAGAGGGAGATAGAGAGAGAGAGAGAGAGAGAGAGGGCTCTAACGGTGACACGAAGCAGTGACACTCAACCTGGGGATTCTCTCTTCTCCATTGAACTCGATACGCGTATTCTTCGTATGTTCGCGAATCGTCCCTCAAGCTAAATTTTAACGGACAACTTGACAAGAGTACGTGATATTCCAAGGCGCGCAAGATTTAACACATGCACGGAGAGAATTAAATGTTAAAAATTACCGTGCAATAATGGTAACCAGATGACAACTCTGAAACTTCGCTTATTATATTACTGAGTAAAACACAGATTTTCACGAAAATAAAATAAAATTTCTTCTTCAGATAAGCAAATTTTACCAGATTTTCTAGTCAATTTTCACGTGTAACAAAATACGCAAAAGTTAAATTTAAAAAAATATATAATATCAGCAAAATTTTACTGTGCATTTTTATTATTTTATGCCTTTGAAAAATGTCTATAATAAAGTATCGTCTTTGTAACAGTTATTTGAAGATTTATTATAAAATTTAACGAGTGTTATAGGAAAATGTATTGTGCTCTCGGTAAAAATTATCGTGCGCCCGCTACCCTTCTTGTGTAGTAAAATTTTACCTACGTGTTTGAAATTTTCTGTAACGTGAGTTGCAAAAAAAAAAAAAAACTTGTCGCATACGAATTATTATGCTTTTCTCACTTGTCACACCACATTGAAATATATCACGGTAATTATTATCGTGAAATTCACGAAAAAAATTACTTTTTAATTCTCTCCGCGTGGGTCGTTAAGTCCCGGGACCGACACAAAGATGGCGCCGCCAATGCCATGCCGCTCTTTTGTTTTTCGGTAGTAGCAACCTTCAAAAGATAGGTGTAAAAATTTCATGACATTCGGCGGTTCAGTCGTTGTCGAGAGATATTGAAGGTTGAGTGACCATTTGTTTTTTTTGCTGAAACGATGGATAAAAACCGAGTTTCGTGTGTTAATCAAACACTTTTTTTTAATGGGAAAAAAATACCGTTCAAGCTCAGCCAATGGCTTGATAAGTGTTACCGGGAAAAAGTGCCCATCGAAAACAACCATTTGCCCGATGGTACGCGGCTTTTAAACGCGCTCGAACAACCACCGAAGACGCGGAGCGCTCGGGTCGTCCAATTGAGCTGGCTATGCCCGAGAACATCCAAAAAATTCGAAAAATTCTTATGTCCAATCGTAAAGTGAAGTTGCAAGAGATAGCTGACATCCTAAAGATATCAAAAGGCACTATGTTCGAAATTGTGCATTGAAAATTTGGGTACGAAAAAACTTTTGTCCAAGTGAGTGGCGCGTTTGCTCACAGTGGAAGAAAAAAAACAACGAATTGATGATTCGGAGCGCTGTTTGAAGCTGTTTACGCGTGATAAAAAGAATGTTTTGCGTCGGTACATGACAATGGATGAAACATGGATTCATCGCTATACGCCGGAGTCGAAAAGAGCGTCAGCCGAGTGAAGAGGAGAGCCTATTTTCAGGCAAAAGACAAATCGTTCTATAAGAAAGGCATCGAAAGTTTAGAAAAAACGTTGAAACGATCGTATCGCTATGGAAGGTGACTATGTTGATGAATAAAGTCGATTTTTGCAACAAAAAAAAATGTGTTTTTACTGGTTAGCCCCGGGACTTAATGACCCATGTGTTAACGATGAATTTTTCGAATTACCAAGTGAAAATAAACAAAATATAAAAAATGGAAAAAATATTACACTTATTTTGCGTTTAAATTCGAATGTTTTCGTTATCGAAAATGACCGTTCCTTTCGAATTTGAATATTTCAAGGAACATCAGGCAAGATAACTTGGATATATAATAATAATAATAATAATAATAATAATATACCGTAGATAGAGTTATATTTATATAATTAAACTAGATGAAATTTGATCTGTCATTGTGTATATATTTATATGACGTTGATGTCTTGCATCGGTTTGAACGCAATGAAAATTAATATTTCAAAACTTCTTTATTTTCTCATATTTCGCTTACGAAAGTGACGCAATAATTTTTTTTTTTAATCTTTTAGATAATGATTTAGCGGTTTATATAGATGTACGAGAAAATAAAAACGATCTCGTATAATAATAAAAGTAAGGAAATTATAGTGTAAAGAACTTTCGTGGCGTTTTAATAATTATTATCCGTTTATTTGTTATTTTATTTATTGATGTAAAAAAATTACAAAAAAAATTAAATGTAGGTAAATTCCTCCCCTTTGAAATGCAGTTTATTAAATTCATTAGTGTTAATTATCGGCGAAATGGCATAAAAAATCGTTTCGGGAACTTTTTTGAATTTTGCGTGCGGAAACTTTTCGCCGGTAGTGTGTGTGTGTGTGTGTGTGTGTGTGTGTGTGTGTGTGTGTGTGTGTGTGTGTGTGTGTGTGTGTGTGTGTGCGCGCGTGCGTGTGTGTGTGTGTGTGCGTGCGTGCGTGTGTGTGTGTGTGTGTGTGTGTGTATGAAGTAGAATAGGGAATACGTAGACGCAACTTGGGCGGTTCGCGTTTCGACGATACTTCCTGTATGCGTGCGATATTACCGTCCGCGTGTGTGTCGCGCCCGCGCACTAACCCGCTTCTCTCCTGTACAGTATCCTCTCTCTCTCTCTCTCTCTCTCTCTCTTAGTATCTTTCTCTGTTTCTCTTGCTCCTTGCTCTTTCTTCTCTCTGTCGAGTATGTAGCACACGAGAAGAGATGAACAAAGGAGCGAGCGAGAGGTCGAGAGAGAGCGAGAGAGAGACAGAGGTGTACGGCGCTGAGTATTGGTGCGTGTCTGTGTGACGGGTTGCCGGCGTATTTTGGTATATTGATCGCGCGCGCCCCGCGGTAGGCCATCTTCCCCCTCCCCGCGCCCCACCTTCCAACCTCGCGGCCCCATCTTGCCCAACCCCATTTCTCCTGCTCCGGTGCTGCTCTTGCTGCTCGTTTGCCCCGTTCGCGGCACTCTCTCTCACTCCCTCTCTCTCTCTCTCTCTCTCTCTCTCTCTCTCTTTCTTCCTCTTTCTCTCTCACTCTCTCTCTCTTCCTCTTTCTCTCCCTCTTCCTCTCTCTCTCTTTCTCTCTCACTCTCTCTCTCCCCCTCTCTCTCTCTCCCTCTCCCTCTCTCTCTCTCTCTCTCTCTCTCTCTCTCTCTCTCTCTCTCTCTCTCTCTCTCTCTCTCTCTCTCTCGCGCGGCGAGAGCCTTCTCCCTGGATATCTCGAGTTCGCGAAACTTCGTTCCCAATTTTTCCTTTTTTCCCTTTCTCTCTCTCTCTCGTTTCCGTTCATTTCCTTCAATGTTTCTTCGTCCTCCTTCTCCTCCTCCTCTTCTTCCCGTTGGGCCCTTGAAGCGACCGTAGCCAACGTGCGAGCTCGCCTGCCTCGAACCCAAACACATTTATTTCCGAGGCGTTCTTATTATTTTCCATCGTAATCGCTTCGAACGACGCAATAGCGAACGCACGTACACGAGATTATAATTACGTTACGAGCGTAGCCGAAGGGCGACTCGCAGGGGGCTTGGAGTAAAGGGGGCGGACGAGGGAATGAAGGATCGTGAAAATTTTACGCGGCACGAAAATAGAAGACTCGTATCGTTGTTACACATTGTTGTGTCAGGGACGAAAAAAAAAGAAAATTAAAACAGTTAGATAATTGCACTTTCAGAGGTGAGCAATGAAATTTCTCGTTGAAACGTATTTGAGTATTTTTCCGATCGGACGAACGGCCACCGAGTTATCGTCCATCGAAGCTCGGCCAATCGGGCGCTCATTCAACACGATAACTGCACGCCCATTCGTCGTCGTCGCGCGCCCTCGCCTCACCGATTGGCCCGAATTTACGATTACCGATAACTCGAAAACCGCTCGTTCGACGAAAAAAAACGCAAACGTACTTTTTTACATAGAATTTTACCCCGAATCCGAATCTACAATTATTCTCGCTTTTTTCGACACACCCTGTGTGCATATACATATATGTGTGTGTGTGTGTGTGTGTGCGTGTGTAGGATAGATACACATATACTTGGGCACGCGCGTATTCTCCGCAACGGCGCAAATCGATAAATTGGTGAACGCCGGCTGGGCGATATTTAAACACCCTCCCGAGTTTATTCACCGGCACAGCCGAAAACCGCTTAACCTCGTCCCAAATTCAAGGAGGGGCAAAACAAAAAGAAAGAGAAAATATTTCGTTAAAAAAAAAGAAGAAACGAAACGGAACGAAAAAAAAATAGAAACGAATCGTTTATTGCCCATCGGGAAATTCCAGAATTCCAATGTTTTTTTTTTAAACCCACGCGTGTTTTTGCTCGAGAGAGTCTTTTTTTCATCGTTTATTAATTTTTTTTTGTTTTTCTTTCCCTCATCGTTTTTTTCGTTTCCCCGCCAATACACAATTTATTATACCCAAATTATTGCAATGTGTGTTCTTATATATTTATAAAAATTATATAATCGTATGCTTTAGCTGAACAATCGATATACACGATATACAATATTTATAAATTATTGTGAAAAGGGGAAATAATGCATATATTATAATATAAATTATAAATTATTGAATTAAACTTATTACACGTAATAATGCACGATATCGGTGCGGCACATTATTTAATATTTATATATTATAAAATCATTTATGAAAAAAAATGGTATAATATATGAATTATAATTAATAAGTTTATTATATAATTTATGTTATATTATAACTTATTATATAACGAGTTTATTATATAATTCATTATATAATTTATGTTATGTTATATATTATTTATTTTATAATTATTATAAAATAATGTATATATTGTAATATGAATAAATTATAAATTATAAAATTAAATTTATTACACGTAATACTGCACGATATAGGTGCTGAATATTATTTAATATTTATAAATTATAAAATAATTGATGGAAAAAACTGTATAATATATGAATTGTAATTAATAAGTTTATTATATAATTTATAATTTATGTTATATTATATATTATTGATTTTATAATTATTATTATAAAATAATGTATATATTATAATATAAATAATTTATAAATTATAAAATTAAACTTATTACACGTAATAATGCACGATATAGGTGCGGTATATTATTTAATATTTATACATTATAAAATCATTTATGAAAAAAAATTGTATAATATATGAATTATAATTAATAAGTTTATTATATAATTTATTATATAATTCATTATATAATTTATGTTATATTATATATTATTTATTTTATAATTATTATAAAATAATGCATATATTGTAATATGAATAAATTATAAATTATAAAATTAAATTTATTACACGTAATACTGCACGATATAGGCGCTGAATAGTATTTAATATTTATACATTATAGAATAATTTATGAAAAAATTACAAAACACATTATAATTGACAAATTAATTCTATAATTATTATATAATTTATGACTGATTTATACTATTATTAAATATGTTCCAAATACTTCATAAATGACAATATACTTTGTGCCATATATTGTTTGATATTTATGAATTACTGCCACATTGTATATCGTAAATCGTACACCCACCCACCCACACACACCCGCGCATTTTACAATGATACATTATTTTTACAGTATGAAATCGACATACGAATAAAATGTTTTATATATTTATATTTGATATTAATCTTATGGGTTGAAAGAAAATGTCATACCTTATAAAATGCTACACACTCGTACTACTTCACACACACACACACGCACACACACACAAACACACACTGGTAGTCTCGTGTCTCGCGCTCTACTCAATGGTAAGAGCGAGACGGCAGTGAACGCGAATGCGAGGACGAAGAACGCGCTAGCAGAAACCAGCAACGGCAGCTACAGCAGCAGCAGCAGAGTTACCTACGTAAGAAGTGTACGACAACGTACGGCAAGACCAAGAGAGAGAGAGAGAGAGAGAGAGAGAGCACGATGCGAGGCTCACCGTGTGAGACTCGAGCAGACGCTCGCAACGTTGCCATGCCCTCGCTAAGAATACTCGACACCTACGCGGCTGGCAACGCTGCGCTTGGCAGACACCGCGAGAGAGAAAGGGACGTGAAGAGAGCAAGAGAGAGAGAGAGAGAGAGAGAGAACGTCAAGTCGAACGAGTACGCAGTCAGGCAGCCCACGAGAGCACAAGCGGGCCGCTCTTTTGCCGCCTTTCGTGACCACGTAGAGTAGTCGCAACACGCTTGTCTCCTTTCTCTCTCTCTCTCTCTCTGTTATTCTCTTGCTCTGGTTTTCTTGTTCTCTCTCTCTCTCTCCCCTCTCTCTCTCTCTCTCTCTCTCACTCTCTCAGTCTCAGTCATACGCTTTTGTTTGTCTTACGGGACGCACCGAGCGCGCGCGTGCGGTGATAATACACTCGCTGTAATGTCTTCCGCGTTATTGTTGTGCGTTCTCTCCTGTGCGAGCTTTTTACACCGCGATAAGCAATATTTGCGAAAACACACAATACAACGGGCAATAAGAATGGAAAAAAAAAAAATAAGACAAAGTGCGTGGGTTTGGTCGCCGACGAAAAAAATCCGGAGAACGGCTAGATTTTTTTTTCTTCCTCCGTCGTATTCTTTTATTTTTATTTTTCGTAGCTACGTGTCCGGTTGCACGACACGATGGTAGTGTTGCGACGTATTTTTGTTATTGCACGCCGGTTAAAACAGACGGCAACGTTGCTCGTTCTCTCTCTCTCTCTCTCTCTCTCTCTCTCACTAGCTTTCTCGTAGCTCGGGGCTAACAGCGGCAGGGGAACGCACCGCGTTTTTGTACTTTCCAAGGTCCGTCCTTCGCACCCCTGTAGGTTGGCCCGACACAGAGGGAGGCCAATATATCCTTTTCTTTCTCTCTTCACTTCGGAGAGAACAATCGGTAATATACCACCGCATCGTGTGTAGTGCAGAGACCGACGACCTAATTGTGTCACGTTACAACTTTTCCGCAAAAGCCTATAGCGTACTCGCTCTCGGGCGCGTTTGGAGTCCACGATGCTCTGTTCCCTCGCTCGCCCTAAGGTTCTCGTTTTATAGCCGTACTCGGAATTGCCTTTGTCGACCTCGCCCATCTTTCTCGTACCGTTGTCATTATATGTATATATATATATATATATATATATATATATATAACTTTAAGTAACTATAGTATATAGATTTATATTTTATATAATATATATAATATTATATTATATATTTATATATTTATAATATATTTATATTATATATCAATTAATCAAATCGAGTTTTATTTGCATAACTTGCTTTACACGTTTTTTACAAAATTATTTATATTATATATTTTTATATTTTATATAATAAATCAATCCTCATATATATACTTATATATATATATATATATATATATATATATATATATATAACTTTAAGTAACTATATATAATATATAAAATTATATATTATATTATATATCAATCAATCAACCCGAGTTTTATTTACATAACTTGCTTTACAAGTTTTTTACAAAATTATTATATATGTTTATGTACATGTATGTGTATGTATTATATATATTTATATTTTATATGATAAATAAATCCCCATATATATACTAATATATATATATATATATATGTGTGTGTGTGTGTGTGTGTGTGTGTGTGTGTGTGTGTGTGTGTGTGTGTGTGTGTGTGTGTGTGTGTGTGTGTGTGTGTGTGTGTGTGTGTGTGTGTGTGTAATATAAAAAGTTATTATATATATTATATAAAACTATAATTAATAATTGTATAAATTAAATTTATTATTAAATATAAAAATTATCAATATTTATAAATATTTATAATTTACTTACTTCCTCCCTTGGGCATTCTTTGGGCCACCTATCGTCCTCCATATATATATATATATATAATGTAACGTATATATACCTACAAATACACATTTTATATATTCGTTTCATACCATCTTTTTCTACAATTTATAAATAATGCATAGCATCCTCATATTTTATGGAATTTTATATCTTTTCCGTGAATATATATTCTATATATTTTTTTGTTTTTGCTTTACGTGTTCCAAAGTATACCCATGCGGATTTTTACGTATTACCCTTCCCAATTGAACGCTTTCCTATCACTCTTCACCCGCACTTTGCTCATCGAACCTTACGTTCCGTTGCGTTCACGTCTCAAGTCCCGGTACAGACGGTCACATCTACCAATGTCACTATATGAATATACATATTTGTGTGCATGTGCATAAAAAGTATTCTTACATTATTATTATTATTATTATTATTATTATTATTATTATTATTATGCATCGACGATGATAATACCGATGATAAAAATTGTGAGCTTTGGATGCGAGAAAGGTCCGAAAAGTATCAAGAGTCAAAGTGACCCTGCGCGCCCCTCTACTCCTTATCGCGTCTTCTCTCCTCTCTTTTTCTCACCCAGTCTCGTCTTCTATAGCACTGCAAAAGATTGATCCTCCCCGTCTATCTATCTTATTATTTGACTGCTGTGCACGCTTCTCGGCACAGCCCGAGCACTTGCACAAAATACATTCGCGTCTTGACATGTATAAAAGTAAAAAAAAAAAGAAACTACGGGAATGAGGAAAGAGGGAAAAAGGAGGCGATGTGACGAATCGTTGAGATTCGGTGGGTGATGAAAAGCAGAGAGAAAGATTTGGGGAAAAACTTTGGCTAGGGGGAAGAGAGAGAGAGAGCGAGTTAGCAAAAAGCATGAAAAAAGAAAACAACAATAATAAGACAGGGCGAGAGAAATGGATGGATAGTTGGTTTAGGTAGGATAGTTTAGAGAAAGAGAGAGAGAGAGAGAGAGAGAGAGAGAGAGAGAGAGAGAGAGAGAGAGAGAGAAAGAGAGAGAGAGATTGGATGAGGAATCCTACTCGTGTGGCACATCGCGGACGTAGTATTATGCCAGTGCTATATGGCTACGTGAGATTCCCTCGGGCCCTTGAAGCTGCTTCTCTTCTGCTTTTCAGCTATCGCGCGCTCTCGTTCTTGTGTTCTCTCGTCTCTGCGTGTGTATGCTCGCGCGCGTATGTGTGCTTGTCTTCTTCGGCCATTCCGGCCGAGGGTTGCACGAAACTTCTACTACTACTGCTAGGCAATGTGTGCGCGAGAGCAGCAAAAGCTGCGGGGCCGGGCGATCCGTCGACTTGGCAACGTCGCGTTACCCTCTCTCTCTCTCTCTCTCTCTCTCTCTCTTTCTCTTTTTCTCTTGCTCGCTCGGCCACCCGCTCGCTCGTCTCCCGGGCTGTCGTCGACGTGGCAACGTCGCGCCGCGCGCTCTCCTCCCCGCTATTATGTAACACCCGGCAACGTTGCCGCGACGGTCGGCAGGATCGCGCCGCGACGCGGGGGAGGGGCCGACGACGCTGCCGCCGGGCGTGTTGGGCCGCGGGAGGGGGAGCCGCGCTCTCGACGAGGAGAAAAAGCGTCGTGGCGCGGTAGAGCGAGAACGAACGAAGCCTGCCACGCGCGACACTGGTGGGGGGAAGTTCATCGCGAACGAGCGGCGCAGGGGGGGGGGAACGCGCTCGGGAATCGCCCAGCCTTTGCTTCTCTCTCTCTCTCTCTCTCTCTCTCTCTCTCTCTCTCTCTCTCTCTCTCTCTGCCACTACACCGCCGGGCTAGAATAGTAACGCGCGCCTCGATGCATCACGGCAAGAGAGAGAGAGAGAGCGAGAGAGAGAGAGAGAGAAAAGCCGGGCTTTCCCCGCCCTCGCGTGTTCTCCTACTGCTGCTGCTTGCTGCTGCTGCTGCGTCACGAGAGCTATTCGCGCAACCCCTTTACCCATTATTCCTCACGACTAACAATCGTCGGTACCGAGCTCTGGAAATTTCACCAAAAGCAATAGTAACATTGCTGCTACATATATTAGGTGTATGAATTAATTTTTCGATTTTTTTTCCATACTTGCGGTTTATTAAAAAAAATAGAGAAAACCGTGTTTAATCCGGATAATATCCCCACGGAGAGAATTAAATGTTAAAAATTAGCGTGCAGCAACGTTAACCAGATGACAAGCCTGAAACTTCGCTTATTATATTACTGAGTAAAACACAAATTTTCGCGAAAATAAAATTAAATTTCTTCTTCAGATCGAAAATTTTACCAGATTTTCGAGTAAATTTTCATGTGCAACAAAATACGGAAAAGTTAAATTTAATAAAAATATATAATATCAGCGAAATTTTACTGTGCATTTTATTATTTTATGCCTTTGAAAAATGTCTATAAAAAAAAGTATCGTCTTTGTAACAGTTATTTTAAGATTTATTATAAAATTTAACGAGTGTTATAGGACAAATGTATTGTGCTCTCGGTAAAAATTATCGTGCGCGCGCGCTACCCTTCTTGTATAGTAAAATTTTACCTACGTATTTGAAATTTTCTGTAACGCGAGTTAAAAAAAACAAACTTGTCACATACGAATTATTATGCTTTTCTCACTTGTCACACCACATTGAAATATATCACGGTAATTTTTACCGTGAAATTCACGACAAAAGTTACTTTTTAATTCTCTCTCCGTGCCTCGTTGCTTTCTACAAGCTTCTGCCACCGATCTGGTAGCGTACAGATACCATGACGATAGAAGCTGGCTGGTTTCGAGGCGATCAAGTCATCGACGAATTTCCTAATATCTTCGACTTCTCGAAAGTGGCTCCCTCTTGAGCTTTGCGCCATTGGACGAAACAGGTGATAGTCGGATGGGGCCCAAGTCCGATGAATATGCCGGATGAGGAAGAACTTGCCAGACCAGGTTTAAAATAGTTGTTTGGGTCGTACACGAGCAACGTGAGGTCGAGCGTGACTTTTCGCCTTTCCGTGTGCTGTGAATGGCCTTTTTTTGTTTGCTCAATTGCTTCGCTTAAACGATTTAATTGGTCACTGTATCGTTCTGCAGTGTGATCTCGTGTGATCCGGTTCTAGAAGTTCACAATAAAGAAAACACTCTTTATGTCCCATCAGACACACAAAAGCATTTTTTCTTGACGTTCATTTGCGCTTTGGGAGTTGACATTGTTGGTTCTCCAGGCTCCATCCATGATTTTTTCCGCTTGGGAATCTCACGAAGGATCCATTTTTCATCCCCCGTCACGATTTTTCCGGAGAAAGTTCTTCCTTCGTTGTTTTTGCTAAGCAACCAAAGACACGTGTTCATCCGTTGTCCGAGGTTATTTTATTCGGTAAGTTCGTGTGGGACCCCCATTTCCCGAGCTTCGGAATTTTTTCTCATTCGCGTGTAACCCTCTTGGGCAACGGTTGATCGATCAACTCATAGTTGGGCTGCAAGTTCTTCTCGTGTCTGTGAAGAATTTTGGACCAGTGAAGTTTCCAAATCGTCGTACGAAGAATTTTTCAGGCTGTCCCAGTACGCGCACGGTCACTGAGCTCGAAATCATTGTTTCTAAATCGTTTAAGGCGGGATCCTGAATTAGCCGGTTCGAAAAATCGATATTTTGAGGAATTATTTTCGGGTAAAAAAAAAGCAAGTTTAGCGAAATTTTCAGATTATTTTATTACATGTCTGAACATAAGAAAACAATTTTTTTTAAAAGAAAAATATCAACAGGCAACCGATTTTTATGCACATTCGTGCCACTGCTGTTTCCATGCGGCGTGACAAATGGAGCTCGTAATTTTCATCTGAAACAAAAAAAAAACCAAAAACCATTTTAATTGTGACATATTTTTCTTCTATATGAACTAAAAAAAAACGAAAAAAATTTTGAAATTTGAATGTTTTTTCGGGTTTGAAGTAGAAAATGTGCTTTTTGTGAAAAAAAAAAATTATTTCAACTTGCTAAAAAAATTGTTAAGAATTTTATTTTTCGACAATGTTTTTAGTTCAAATAGAAAAGAAAACGATACTGAAGCGAACAAGCTTTGGTTTGTTTCGATTGGACTTCTAGTTTTTTTGTAATCAGTTACGCCAAATTAGAAAAATCGTAAAAACGAAAACTCGAGAAAACGGGCGCCCTAACTGCCCGAGCGCCCGTATACCTGCTCGACACTCCACTACGTTCAGTGCTGTATCTTTGGAAATATTTCGAATTGGGCTATAAAACTTTGTCTAGACATTCTTAGATACATCAGAAATAGATTTAAACAATTAAAAAAAAAATCGATTTTTTGGACCTTCTAATTCAGGATTCGGCCTTAAAACCAATAATTGCATGTTTCGTATGACACAATAATCTTCCCGAACACAGAACAAATTGA